>SKCR01048618.1:0-40018 GCA_019454045.1 Zanthoxylum bungeanum
TCGGTAAATGTTACGAAGTAAGAAAAATCACTATGAGTAGTGTGACTTATGGGACCACATACATCATTATGTACGAGCTCCAATAAATCAGTGGCCCGATGTCCAACCCCAGTAAATAAAGCTTTGGTCATTTTACCTTGAATACAAGATTCGCAAGTTGGAAAAGATTGTATGGCTAGATTCTCAATCAAATTATTCTTAACCAACCGGGTTAGGCGTCGCACACCTATATGACCTAACCGCATATGCCACAATTCAATATCAATTATTTCAGATCTTTTTTATTTATTATCCCCAATTTCATAAACATCTCTAATGGCATGTAAAATATAATTACCTTGCGAATTTGAACATTTTTGCAACAAAACATCATTCATATCATATATATATAGAACGATTCTTAATATGTACATGATATCCTTTTGTATCTAATACAATCAGAGATATAATATTAGCTACACAACCAGGCATAAAAACACAATCTGTCAAAATAATGATGCCTCTAGATAGATGAATCTCGTATTCGCCAATAGATGTTGTAGATAAGGAATCTCCATTCCCAAAATTCAGCTGCATCTCGCCTGGATTAAGCATCCTACTGACCTTCAGCCCCTGCAACGAATTACAGATGTGATTCGGACTCGCAGAATTTAAAACTCATCCAGAATCAATGGCTGCACAAGCCAATGAGATATCAATGATAGAAAAAATAAACATACCTAATGCAGAGGCTCTCTCCCGTCTGACAGAAGCTATATAGTCTTTACAGTTGCGCCTCCAATGTCCAATATTGCCACAGTGGTGGCACTTGTCCTTAGCAGCTTTCTTCTTCGACTTGCTTGGTTTCACAACTTTTCCTTTAGGTGGAACACCATAACTAGTATTCTTTGCCTTTTTTTATTCTTCTTGCCCGTTCTCGTAGATTAAGAAGAAGAAGAACTAGGCAAAGAGGACTTCGAAATGAGTGTCGACACACCCTTCTTGATGTCCTCCTCAGTAGTCTGAAGAATCCTATACAACTGACTGTAGGAACAACAAATACCATACATGTTGAAGTTCATAATAAACTGGGAATACGCCGGTGGGAGTGAGCCAAGAATCAAATTCCTACTCAATGTCTCATTCAGCTGAAATTCAGACTTTCGAAGCTGCTCAATGAGATCCATCATTTGCAGGACATGTGGACTCACTGGCTTGCCATCAGCCAAACGAGCGTGGAACAATTCCACGGAGATTCTATACACTAGGGTCTGCTCCTGGTTTAGAAATAGCTCCCGAAGTTGAGTTATAATACTTAAGGAGTCAGGCATATCAACATATTGCCTCTTTAGATCAGAAGACATAGTAGAGAGAATGAGTGACCTGACTCTCAGATGTTCATCTCTCCATTTCTGAAATGTCTCATTCTCTTCAGATGTTGACTCTGAAGCAATATCCAACGGTAGTAGATTATCTAGCACATAACCAAACTTTTCCGAGCTCAAGACAATCTTAAGATCATTTTGTTGGGGTTTTAGGTGGCATTTCCGGGTAAATGCAACAGAACTCGGAAAATCAAAATTTTCTGATTTCAATAATTATTCTTGGGAAATTTATTTTAATTACCAATAATATTTTAATTACCCAATACTTAAAAAACTGAAATTTTTACCCAAAAATCAGATTTTTCATTAATTGTCGTTTAGCCCCTAAACTTTATATTTTTATCATTTTAGTCCTAAATTGTCAAATAAAATTTTAATTGATTCCAAATCAATCCCAAAATGATTTGTACATGCCTTATACATGAAAATAAAATTTGAAATTCAAGAAAACAGATTTTCTACATATTACCGAGAGGTCCCTAAACTTTCAAGAATTTGAGATTTGGTCATTTTAGTTCAAAACATGTCAAGATCAAATCCAATAATTCCCAAATTTAATAAACATCTTATATACATCAAATTACATCACATATATGAAAATCCCCAAATTTGGAGAGGGTTATGAACCTTAATTTTACAATTTCCATAAATTGACAAATTAACACCAAATTAATTAAATTAAACACTTTAATTCAATTCCTACTACACCAAACAAGTCTCACCACCATGAAATAACACAAGAACAATTCTAGGTCATTTATGAGTGGCTAAGCAACTCTAGAATGGCAAAATCACCATAAAATGGTTAAAAGAATGCTTAAGAACTAATTTCATGTAATCTTAATTAACATACATGCTTTCATCTTTCTATCAAGTTCCCAACCATCAAAATACAAACACCAAAGAGTAGAGAAAGATCTAAGCTACACATATTGAAGCCTAGAATCATAGAAACATTTTTCATGTAGAAGATAGTAAGAAAAACTTACTAATTTTATAAAAATCCAAGCTTTCTTTTGCTTTCTTTCTCATTTTCTCTCAAACACTCTTTGTATTTTATTTTAGGGTTCTTGGATTTAAAAAAAAAATGAAAATAAGGCCTTATATATTTTTTTTCAAATTGTCGAAAAATATAGAAAAAATATTGGCCAAGTCTTTCATTTTTATTTCAACAAATAATTGGAAAAAGATTTAATAAATTTGTGGTGTAAATCCATTAAACAATTTAATGTTTATCACAAATAAACCATTAAATCATGTCAATTTATCCAATAAATATAGGCCATTTAATCCAACTAAAACATGCCATTTGTTTACTTTAATAAAGTAAAAAGATATTTATCATTTAATTATTTTAATTATTTAACATTTAAATAATCAAATAATTAAATATATGTATTATATTTACATTAAATAATCAAAATACATATATAAACAATAAATGTCAAATATCACAATTCGACATTTAACAAATGGCCGAAAGATCCCAAACGCAAGTATTTTCGTTTAACCGTTAAACGACTTATAAATAATCAATATTATTTATAAATGTTGCCCTAGTGCTCTACGAGTATATTTCATTAATGAGACTCTATAGGTTCAGGCATATCTGTCATGAAATCTAATTTCGTGTCCATAATCTACCCACCCGTAAATTATGATGAACACATATAAACTCTCTAAACCATACAGGTCGAGGTCACTGCATACGTATAATCCTTCCATCACAGGTATCCGGATTATCCCAGAGATATAGATATAAACGTCAAATCTCTATAGGTATAATTAGAGATAGCAACTAAACCCGGACCCGGCCCGAATCCGCATGGACCCGGACGATCCGGGTCCGAGATTAAAAAATCGGACCCGGGTGTATCCGGATCTGGACCCGGGTTCGCACGGGTCCGGCCCGGATAGACCCGGGTCCTGAAAAAAAATAAAAT
Organism: Zanthoxylum bungeanum; assembly: GCA_019454045.1. NCBI lineage: Eukaryota > Viridiplantae > Streptophyta > Magnoliopsida > Sapindales > Rutaceae > Zanthoxylum > Zanthoxylum bungeanum. The sequence continues at coordinate 3,308 of SKCR01048618.1, forward strand.
AAAATATAATGAAAATACAAAATAATATGCATATATATAAAAAAATATATATAATATAATATAATTAAAAATATAAAAGATTTGAAATAAAATTAATTAAATTGACAAAATCCAAATATAAATATAAAATAATACAATTAAAAAATTAAAAAATTAAATTTTTTTTTTAAAAAAAATAGTGAACCGCGTATCCGGGTATCCGGATCCGGACCGGGTAGACCCGGATATCCAGATCCGGACCGGGTAGACCCGGATATCCAGATCCGGACCGGGTATACCCGGGTATCCGGATCCGGACCAGGTAGACTCTGCTCCGGACCCGGATATATTTACCCGGGTCCGGAACCGGACCCGGGGTGAAGAAATTCCTTGAGGATCTGGACCCGGATCCGACCGGACCCGGGTCCGGATCCGGATTTTGCCATCCCTATGTATAATCTCGTCGACGATTCTATTAGCAATCTCTTAATAACACTTTGAACTCGCTTCTAAAGTGTACCATAATAGATATCTAACAGATTGCTAATTCCATAATAGATATCTATGCTCTGTACACAGAACTAACAGATCCTATCTTGATACGCACATGATATCCTGAGGATCAGTCCACACCCAACAAACAGGCGGAGGTCTGATCTAAATAGATCGGTGCCGTGACTGCCATCAAAGTGTGGAGGATACCTCATTTATCCACAGTGGTACCTCAAGTCGAAGGATCACTATGCTCACTCAACCCGAGAAGATTCTTATTGACATTGGTGTACCATCTATTAAGAATATTCGGTGAGTCGTTCAGTGTTTATCCGATATAAATACCTACATGTCTATACGAGTCTCCCAAGACTCATGATTCATTGAGAAACCATTGGAATCCAACATTCCAACATGCGACACATAACGGTCTCAGCTGGTTTACTTACTGACCAAGTAATTATAAACCTTGACTAGAAATAGTTAAAGAATGATATTGTTATGATACTGCTCAATGTCAGTTGCGGCTCTTTTTCAACTGTATCATAACCAATCATTATATGGTCATTTACGTCTTTACCATATAATAAAATAATTCATATTATAGAAACTGTTTATTTTAGTCACTAATAAAATATGTACAAGAGTATTTACAGGGAAATACATGAGAAATTGGCGCTCAGAGCACCATCCCTAATAAAATCTCCCACTTGCTCTAGTGCCAATATCGATTGTAGCTAATACCCATCGACTCCACATGCTTATCAAATAACTTCGGAGGTATGGCCTTCGTAAGTGGGTCCACTACTTTATCTTCACTTGGGACCTTGCATACAACAATGTCACCTCGAGAAACACAATCTCTCGAATGATGTGGTATTTTCGTTCCACATGCTTCGATTTTTGATGCGCCATTGGCTCCTTTGCTTGCGCAATGGCTCCAATATTATCACAATATAACAGAATCAGATTCTCGATACTTGGGACAACTCCCAATTATGTGATAAACTTCTTAATCCAAACAGGTTCTTTTGTAGCTTCAGAAGGATCAATATATTCTGCCTCAGTGGTGAAATCATCTGTTGACCTCTGTTTGGAACTTTTCCAACAAACTGCACCTCCGTTAAGGGTAAATACGAATCCTGATGTAGAATTTCTATCATCGGGATCCGATTGGAAATCAAAATCCGTATACCCATTAACCTGCAGTTCATTTCCTCCATATATGATAAGCTTATCCTTATTATCTTTAAGATACTTCAGGATATGTTTAACAGCCATCCAGTGGTCATTTCCTGGATTGGACTGATATCTATTGGTTACACTAACAGCGTAGCTAATATCAGGCCTCATACATAACATGACATACATAATGCTACCCAAACATGAAGCATAAGGCTGATTAGACATTCTAATCTTCTCATCTTCCGTTTGCAAACAAATCTTCTTTGAAAGATGAATGACATGCTTGAACGGTATATTTGCTGTCTTATAGTTAGCAAAATTGTACCGTTCTAAGATCTTATCTATGTACGTTGATTGTGATAACCCAATAAGCTTCCTTTCTCTATCCCTATAGAGTGTTATACCCAAGATATAAGAAGCTTCACCCAGGTCTTTCAGGGAGAAATTCTTACAGAGGTAAGATTTGACGCCCTACATCATTCCTATATCATTCCCAATGATTAGGATGTCATCAACATAGATAACCAAAAATACTATCATACTCTCACTGGCCTTCTGGTACATACAGGATTCTTCCGTATTCGTAAGAAAACTAGACAATCTAATAATCTCATCGAATCGAAGATTCCAACTTCGCGAAGCTTGTTTAAGTCCATCAATAGACTTCTTAAGCTTACAAACCATGCCGAGGTTTCACTGGATACAAAACCCTCCGGCTGTTCCATATAGATTTCATCATCAAGAAACCCATTTCAAAAAGCCGTTTTGACATCCATTTGCCAAATATCGTAATCATGGTAAGCAGCAATAGATAATAAAATCCTTATAGACTTCAGCATCGCAACTGGCGAAAAAGTTTCATCGTAGTCGACACCAGGACGCTGCGTGTAACCTTTAGCTATCAGTCTGGCTTTAAAGGTTTCAACCTTTCCGTCAAGCCCATGCTTCCTCTTGTAAACCCATTTACTACCGATATGAACAATTCCTTCAGAAAGCGGAAACAAGTCCCAAACTTGATTCTGATGCATAGAGTCTAACTCTGATCTCATGGCCTCTTGCCATTTCACGGAGTTGATGTCCAACATCACTTCTCTATAGGTGTAAGGGTCAGTCTCTTCGATTAAGAGAACATCTAGACTCTTTTCTTGTATGAAATACAAGCGTTCAGGAGGTCTAGACACCCTTTAGGACCTACAGGGTGTGTGTGTTGAAGGTTCTTCATCTATTTGAACTTCAGGTTCCTCCAATGGTTCATTGGTTTCAGGTTGTACTTCATTAGGTTTAACCTTTCTATGATCACCACCTTTAGACAAAAATTCTATTTCTATAAGGGATGAAGTAGGAAGAGCAGTGGGTTTATGAGGGCGAGTCGGTACTCATTCCTTAAATCTTCCTCCGCAGTTTGCAACATCTTATGCAGCTCCTGGTAAGAAAAACTAATTCCATTCATATTGAAATACATTACAAATTGGTGATATGATGTTAGGAGAGATCCAAGTATGACATTTCGTCCTAAAGTGTCATTCAGAGGGAAATTATAGCGCCTCAACTGTTCGATCAAATCAATCAGATGAAGTACATGAGGGCTCACAGCCTATCCCTCTTCAAGTTTTGCATAAAACAATTCCATTGTAATTTTATGAATCGAGACATGTTCTTGGATCATAAAGGACTCCCGCAGTCGCATTATCATAGTATATACGTCAAGCAATCCAAAATATTGCCTCTTAAGCTCCGGTGCCAAGGAACTGAGAATATATGATTTGACCCTCCTATCATCATCTCTCCACTTTTGGAGAGTCTCATGTTCCTCTTGTGTTGCATCATCTGCTATGGCAGTGGTAACAGACCTTCTAACACATATTCTATTTTCTCAGACCTAAGAATAATTCTTAGATCCAAGTCCCAATTTGCAAAGTTTTTGGCGCCTTTAAGCTTGCTCGTATCAAGTATACGAGCAAAAGGATTAGAAGCAGGTGCCGTCATCGCAAATCTATCATATAGATAGCGAAAAACGGTTAGTAGACAAAACAGTTTCATATAATATAAAATAAACAAAGCATAAATATATCATGGATTTTTAATCTAAAAATGCCCCTCCCATTATTACATGCAATACTATAATCCCCAAACAGAATGCAAACAAACAATTAATCAAATTAAATATAATAGTGAAATGTGGATCCCATGAATATATTTCAGCTCACAGCTTTGGCACGATCTCACCTACGTATATTCATTAGGTAGACAACTCATTCTCAATCACTCACCAGTGACTCATGGGTTCCGGTCTTGGTAGTTTCTCGTTGTGACAACTTTGGCACGTTCACAAGGAGGCGTACCATGGTTAAACTTGTCAATGATAAATTCAAGATACTTGCGTACTCCTGACAGCTTTGGCACGTTTAGAATTTCCGCTTTCGCTTGAATTACCTAGTATCACATATACATCCGGTATCGATAAATTTCTATCAATTACACACTCACTGCTTTGGCACATTCTCGGATGCAGCCATAGAATAGATATCCATAAACCGTATTGACAATACAGACCAAGAAATATGCATCCAATACATATTACTTTAAAACCTTATTAATTAGGGATTTTCCGTAAAGATGTTACGTATTTAATTTAATCAAATTAAAAAAATACAAGCATGCATTAAGCAATAACAAAATTAAACATTGAATTTAAAGGCATATTCATATTATGTGTTTAGGTTCAGACCTGCTTTGATACCACTTCTGTTGGGGTTTTAGGCGGCAATTTCGGGTAAACGTAGCGGAACGCGGAAAATCAAAATTTTCCGATTTCAATAATTTTTCTTAGGTAATTAAAATAAACTAATTTTTTATTAATTACTGTTTAGCCCCTAAACTTTATATTTTTATCATTTTAGTCATAAATTGTCAAATATAATTTTAATTGATTCCAAATCAATCCCAAAATGATTTGTACATGCCTTATACATGAAAATACAATTTTCAATTCAAGAAAATAGATTTTCTACATATTATCGAGAGGTCCCTAAACTTGTAAGAATTTACGATTTGGTCCTTTTAGTTCAAAACATGTCAAGATCAAATCCAAAAATTCCCAAATTTAACTTACATTATATATACATCAAATTACATCACATATATGAAAAGCCCCAAATTTGGAGAGGGTTATGAACTCTAATTTTACAATTTCTACAAATTGATAAATTAACACCAAATTAATTAAATTCAACACTTTAATTCAATTCCTACCACACCCAACAAGTCTCACCACCATGAAATAACACAAGAACAATTCTAGGTCATTTATGAGTGGCTAAGCAACTCTAGAATGACAACATCACCATAAAATGGTTAAAAGAATGCTTAAAAACTAATTTCATGCAATCTTAATTAACATACATGCTTTCATCTTTCTATCAAGTTCCCAACCATCAAAATACAAACACAAAAGAGTAGAGAAAGATCTAAGCTACACATATTGAAGCCTATAATCATAGAAATATTTTTCATGTAGAAGATAGTAAGAAAAACTTACTAATTTTCCAAAACTCCAAGCTTTCTTTTGTTTTCTTTCTCCTTTTCTCTCAAACTCTCTTTGCATTTTATTTTAGGGTTCTTGGATTTTTAAAACAAAAAACGAAAATAAGGCCTTATATATTTTTTTTCAAATTGCCGAAAAATAGAGAAAAAATATTGGCCAAAGCTTTCATTTTTATTCCAACAAATAATTGGAAAAATATTTAATAAATTTATGGTGTAAATCCATTAAATAATTTAATGTTTATCACAAATAAATCAATTAAATCATGCCAATTTATCCAATAAATATAGGCCATTTAATCCAACTAAAACATGCCATTTGTTTACTTTAATAAAGTAAAAAGATTTTTATCATTTAATTATTTTAATTATTTAACATTTAAATAATCAAATAATTAAATATAAATATCTTAAATATATGTATTATATTTACATTAAATAATCAAAATACATATATAAACAATAAATGTCAAATATCACAATTCGATATTTAACAAATGATCGAAATATCTCAAACGCATGTATTTTCGTTTAACCGTTAAACGACCTACAAATAATCAGTATTATTTATAAATTTTGTTCTAGTGCTCTATGAGTATATTTCATTAGTGAGACTCTTTAGGTTCAGACATATCCGTCACGAAATCTAATTTCGTGTCCATAATCTACCCACCCGTAAATTATGACGAGCGGATAAACTCTCTGAACCATACAGGTCGAGGTCACTGCATACGTATAATCCTTCTGTCACAGGTATTCGGATTATCCCAGAGATATATATATAAACGTCAAATCTCTGTAGGTATAATCTCGTCGATGATTCTATTAGCAATCTCTTAATGATACTTAGAACTCGCTTCTAAAGTGTACCACGGGCCCATGGATTTAACAGATTGCTAATTCCATTATAGATACATATGCACTGTACACAGAACTGACAGATTCTATCTTGATACGCACAGGATATCCTGAGGATCGGTCCACATCCAATAAACAGGCGGAGGTCTGATCTAAATAGATCGGTGACGTGACTGCCATCAAAGTGTGGAGGATACTTCATATATCTACAGTGGTACCTAAAGTTGAAGGATCACTATGCTCACTCAACCCGAGAAGATTCTTATTGACGTTGGTGTACCATCTATTAAGAATATTCGGTGAGTCGTTTAGTGTTTATCCGATATAAATACCTACATGTCTATATGAGTCTCCTGATACTCATGATTCATTGAGAAACCATTGGAATCCAACATTCCAATATACGACACATGCCGGTCTCAGCGGGTTTACTTATTGACCAAGTAATTATAAACCTTGACTAGGAACAATTAAAGAATGATATTGTTATGATACTGCTCAATATCAGTTGCGATGTTTTTGCAATTGTATCATAGCCAATCACTCTATGGTCATTTATGTCTTTACCATATAATAAAGCAATTCATATTATATAAATTATTTATTTTATTCACTAATAAAATATATACAAGAGTATTTATAGGGAAATACATAAGAAATTGGCGCTCAGAGCAGCATCCCTAACACCAATTCCCATTCACTAAAGTTCTCAGGACCAGTCAATTTGTTCGCGTCCAAGACACGTGCAAAAGGATTAGAAGTAGTAACTGCCATCACAAACTTAACAAAAGAAACAGGAATTAGCAGACAAGAGTAATTATATCAATATAAAAAACATCCAACATATCATGGAATTTTAATATAAGGATGGCATCCCACTATTTTACATAAATTGATAATCCCCAAATAAAATACGAGAATTCAATAATTAAATTAAATTCTATAGCAAGAAGTAGACCTCACAAATATATTTAAACACACAGCTTTGGCACATTGTGCCCAAATATATTTGAAAGTAGGTAACAATTACCAATCATATCTAATGTGACTCTTTTAAAATAGGTCATGAACCGTTTCCGATCCTCACTGCTTTGGCATCTATTGGATGGGGTGTATTCAAGGCAATACTCGTCAATAAACATATCCAAGGTACTTATGCATTACCCCACTGCTTTATCATCTATTGGTATGCACTTTCGCTCGAATTTATTTCTTATCAAATAAGTTTTACGGGTATAAATAAATTTCCATTAACCATAACCACACTGCTTTGGCAGACACAATCACAGTATCAAGAAAAATATTTACATCTGTATTGACGAGATAGACCCATTAGTGTACAATACACTCACAAAACATAAAGCCTTATTATGGGGATTTTACAAATATTGTCAAACAGTTAATATAATTGATCCAATCAATTAACTCTCAAGCATGTGTAAAATAAATTGAATTAAATATCAAATATTTAAGGCATGAAAAATTATTTTGGATGTGGGATCAGGGGCTCTGATACCAATTTTGTTGGGAAAGCGCACCGAAAGGGCGCGGTGGAAGGCGAAAATGGTTATTAAACATTTTAAAATTTTTCCGAGCGAATTAATAAATATCAAATATTTTTAATTCACCAAAATAAGTTTAAATATATTATTTATTAACATTCAATAACATAATATATTTCGAAACACGACGAATTACTTTACGAAAATACTTTTCGATAAATACTACGCGTAACAAGTAAATGGTCACACCGATTGACCAACTGTCGAGCCGGGCCAATCCGGTCACTTGGGCAGTGTTCGGTCAGCCCTTGGGCTGCCCGAAAAGTGCCCAGTTTGCTGGGTTCACAGTCGCGACTCCACGAGCCCGTTTCGACATGAATTTCACTGTTTTCTCGTATTTTCGTCCCGGAATAATTTCCGAAATTTATCCACCACCCAAAACACATCCAAAATCATCCAAATAATATATTTTTACATGAAAAATATTATGTCTTAACATTCAATTTCAGATCTGATCCAAAAATTAATTTCTCCATTTTTCATGCTATAATTCAATTTATTCGCCAAATTAATCCAATTAATTTACACCAAATTTAATCACCACAACATAAAGCCTCAAGAAAAATTCTAAGCAATATTAGAGTGGTAACAACACTCTAGAATGACAATTTTAATTTTGAGATTAATTCCCTAATTAATCTTACAACACATGCTTATAAAAGAAAACTATTAAGGTTAAATAATTAATCAACACTAAGTTTTTGCTTCAAACATATATCCAAGATACATATATTATTAATACATGTAAAAATACATATACAATATATATTTCCATGTTCAAGAAACAAAAACAAGAAAATTAGAAATTGGAAATTCAATATTACCTTAATTTTAATTTTCAATTCTTTCAATTCTTCTCTTTTTGGTGATGATCAATTTTAGAACCCTAATCCCCTTTTTCTTTTATGTTCTCAACACATGTGAGAGTGATTAAACTTCACAAAAATGAAACAAATTTCATTTTTATAGTGTAATAACCCTAATTGCCGAAAATTGGGCATTATTTTCAATAAAAATAATTTAATTTTTGGCCAATGAAATTGACACACATTTGATCTTATCTAAATGTAATTATTATTTTGATTTTTGTCAAATAAATCCATGTGTTCAAAAACTAAGGATTAGCAAATCAAAATTTGTCAAATTAAATAAGAATATTCCAAGATATTCTTATCTTAAATAAATAAATTAATTAAATATTTAATTTATTTATTTATCTATTTAACAAAAAGAAAAAAATAAATACATGGAAAAATATTCCAAGCATATTCCTCAATTTTATCATTATTAATAATTAATTAATAAATCATAATAATAAAAAAGTGTCAAAATTAAATTGATTAATAATGTGTATCTAATCTATATTATGTATCGTATACAAATACACATTATTTAATATACATGTGTAAATTATGAATAATCTGAACTATCCAAAATTAATTGCCCAAGTGCTCAACGAGTACACTTTATATTGTGGGACTCTCTAGGTTCAAGATTATCTGTCACGGAAACCATTTCCATGTCCGTAATGCGTCCACTCACAAATTACGACGACCACATATAATCGAGTTGAACCATCAAAGTCGAAGTCATTGCATATATAATCCTTCTATCATAGGTTATCCGAATTATTCCGGAGATATAGATTAAACGTCAAATCTCCACTATGAACAATTCATGTGTCGCGACATATTTATGATTCTTTAATAAATATTCAGAACTCGTTTTCGAATCATACCTCGGCCAAGGATTTCAAAGAATCAAAAATTGGATACCTAAATCCCGTACACGGGACTGACAGATCCTCTCTAGATACATGACATGATATCGTGAGTATCAGTCCATACCAGACGAACATATGGAGGTCTGATCTTAAAAGATCATTGACGTGACTGTCATCAAAGTACGAAAGATATCTCACATATCCACAGTGGTATCACAAGTCAAAGGAGCTAATATTTTATTTGACTCGTAAAGATTCCTATTGACGTTGGTGTACCATTTATCAGGAATCTTCGAATGAGTCGTTCAGTATTTATCCAATAAATACCTACGTGTCTATATGAGTCTCCCAAGACTCATGGTTTACTGAGATAAACCATTAGAACAATTCTAATATACGACACGTACCAATCTCACGTGTTTACTAACTGACCAAGTATATAAACCTTGACTATGAATAATTTAAGAATGAATTGTATTGTGATATTTCTTAGTAATAATTGATGCACTTTTGTATTTACGTCACAACTATTCATTCTAAGGTCTTTTACGCCTTTACCATATAATAGAATATATTGATGAAAATTAATCAATTTTATTCATAATTAAATATAAATGTACATCATATTTACAATAAATATAATAAAATTTGGTGTGCCGAGCACCAACCCCAACATGATGAACCTCGCAAGAAATGTTATAGCCATATCCTTCCATGTCATGATGTTTCCCATCGGAATAGATTGTAGCCAACCCCTCACTTTATCCCTTAAAGAGAATGGGAACAAGCATAGCCTGATGGTCTCTTTTGTCGCGCCATTCATCTTTACAGTGTCCGCCATCTCTAAGAATATTCATAAATTCACGTTGGGATCCTCTACAGCTAAACCTCCAAATTGGTTCTTTTGCACCATGTTGATCAATGCAGGTTTCAGCTCAAAGTTATTGGCATTGATTGGTGGGTAAGCAATCCTAGAATAGTTATCGTCGATGATTGGTTTAAAATGATCTCTGATTGCCACATGGCATGGGTTGTTCTCTATATTTTCAGCCGCCATTGATTCTTTCTCAAATTTCCTTTCTTTCCTTAGTCTCCTTGATGTTCTTTCTATTTCTGGATCAAAAGGAAGCGAGTCAAGACTTGTGGATCTTCGCATTCACTGAAGCACATAAAGACAAGAAAAAGTACCAAAATAAAAATAAAAATAATAATGATAATAATAAATAAATTAAAAATCTAAATTAAAGCTAAGGTTATTTGGTAATAGGATTAATGTGAATTAAATTAACAATCCCCGACAACGGCGCCAAAAACTTGTTGTGATATTTTATATCGTACCGCAAGTGTACGGTGTCAAATTTTAGTAAAGATAAGTGAAAGAGTGTCGAAACCACATGGATTGTATTCAACTTACACTAAGTACTATAATTAGTAAACCTAACTTTATTTAGAATCAATTTAAAATAATCTAAATCTAAAACTAAAAACTAAATAAGCAAAATATGAAAATGTTAAATTTAAAAAAGATCAATATGAGAGAGATTATAGAGTCTGATTTCACCTAGCTATCCCCTATGTATTTTCTATGCCAATAAATTCTTATTCAGTTGTATTGTTTGTAAGCCAAGAACCCTAAATTATTTTAGCTCCCTCTCCCGAGTGCCGAGTGAATATGTTATCAATTATAGACTTTGATATCTCTATAAAAATCTAATAATTAACAACTTATTACGTTTTGTGATTCTTTGTTAACGACTTCAAAGGGATTATAAATTCTCTCGAACTCTACAAATCTCATAGGTTATATTCTCTAGATCCTATTCAAAATCCCCTCTCCCGAGTGCTAGATTCTAAACATGCATCATCTCAATTTGTGGCCAACAAATTAGAAGCATTAAACACAAGAGAATATAAATAAATTGAATTAAAACTTCATAAAAATCAAATTGACAAACAACACATAGGTTCAAGCATTGGCTACATTATCCTCTAGAATAATAAATTTAGTTCATGACCTAAAATAAAAAATAATGAAAATAAGGTCATGAATCTAATAGAAATCATTAGAGTTAAAGAATCGAATCTCTTCGTCTTCGGACGTCACCGCATTCGTCTCCTTTTATCGCTCTTCAATTTTTCTCTTTGGATCTCTCTAAAAATATGTGTTTTGAACATTTTGTTGTGTATTAGCCTCCCATTTAGGATTTTGGACGAGCTTCTATACTTATAGGGAAGTCTTGGAGTCTTTGTGCATGTAAAATAATAATTTCTGAAGATTTTGGGCTCCTGTCGCAGCGTCGCGGCGCTGGAATTGGCGTTGCGACGCCAAATCCTTGGGAAATCTATGAAGCCATCCTGGTGAGGCATCGCGACGCCAAAAGTGATGCCGTAATACCACCCTGTTTTTTCAGGATGAGTGTTTTCTGCGTATTTTGCTTTCCCGCATACTTCCGTTGTGTCCATAAGGTCCCAAACAAGTCCAATTGCTCTAAGATCCATATCATAATTCTTCCTACTAATAAAACATAAAACAAAATACAAAATACATTAAATGATACGAAATCTAACAAAATAGTAAGCTAAGAATGCCTGAATAAGTGGGTATAAACCACACTTATCAATAATGTATGATACAACGACTTGTAAAAGTCGTAATTTGATAGAGGTTTCTCAATGAAAGTTGTAAATGTGAATGTTAATTATATGTAACATTTTACAGATTGCGATTTGGAGTTCGGATAAAGAGATATGAATGTTTGGAAATGACTAATTTGTAATCACTAATCTCTTATAAATATAAGGGTCATCTTTTGCTATCTTTTTTATCAAAACATATCAGTAATGATACTTATTTTAAACCTTATAATTTGTAAATCAATAATTTATAATTTTTCCTTGTTTTTAAGTTGAAGGTTGGAAAAAAAAAAGCCAAATTTGGCTCCCTAGTGTTGTTTGTTTTTATTATTTATTATTTTTATTTTTGAGTGACAAATTTATAACTGTTCTATATTATTTATATTTATGTCATTTGATATATATATAAATTTGAAGAATAACTAAGTTCATTTTTATAATTTATTGAATTATTTTGATTTCAACATATTTCGATTTTAAATAGGTAAAGATATATATATATCCAAATGATATCTTACTATCTCCTCTCAAAGAAAGCAAAGACGGGAACGAAGAAACATAAGCGTGAGGAGGCAGCATCTGGTTGGCTTTACCGTCACTCCTCATCCCAAATCCTGACATCTAAAGAATCTCAAATTTCTTTGGATACTTTGGGACTTGGCTTTTGACTTTTTCTTTTACTCGAAATTGGCGTCCAGCCTCCATCAACAGAAACTTGGACAGTTTTTTTGGGGTTGAAATCGTGATTCAGTGACGCCAATTTCAAATGCTTCCAATAATAGAGATGATGTCGTTTAACAAATCATTGAAAAAAAATAAAGTGCTTTTATTTAAAAGTCCAAAAACACCAAAACCAACACTAATAGGTTGGGGTGTTCAGATTTTCGGGTCAATCTGTGACTCGACGTAAACCGACTCGACTGCTCGGGTTTCAAAAAAAAATTATTTTCGGGTTAACCCGACCCGATCCAATTTTTACGGATCGGATCACAGGTTTGACAATTAAACTTGACTTGACCCGCAATTATTAGATTTTTATTATTTTTTCTAAATTTTTTATTATTTTTAAAGTTTTACTGTTTATTACTTTTATTGTATTGAAATTTCATATGTATGACAAGTTTCGAGACAGAAAATAGTTAGTATTTATGTCTCAAAATAATTAATACATAAAAAAAATTCTTCTTTTTTGGCAACTCGACCCGACCCACGTGACCCGATCCGTGCAGGTTTGCATTCTCAAATTTCGGGTTCAGATTTGTCAACCCGCGTGACTCGATCCAATCAGGTTTAGCAAAATTTAAAATAACCTGACCCGATCCGTGAACACCCATACTAATAGGTTCAGGCGAAAAATAAAATTATTTTTTTAAATCGTATTCATGCTATGGATGAACAATGGTTCCGAGCACACCTGGAACCAAACTGAAAATGATGTTTCAAAATCGGAACTAATTACTTTATGATCGGTTTTGTTTCGAAAATAAGGAACCGAAAAAATAGGTTCTGGTTCGGGTTCTACACTTTAAGGAACCAAAATCTGTTCACATAATTGAATTATTTTATTTTAATTTTTAAAATCATGTGCTCTCATTTATATACCGAATTTTTATGCCCTTCAATGTGAACTGAATGACTTAAGGCTATATTTAATCAATAATTAATTATTGATTGTTTATAATTTATTATTTTGTCACAGGTTTAAAGGGCTGTGTGTTCAGGTTATTTTTGGTTAAAGGTTTGTATTTGTTTTTGTTTAAAGTGTTGTGATTGTGATTGTTATTAGTTCAAATTACTTTTGATTGTTTTAGTTTTTGCATTTTAAATAATAAATTTAGTGAATGAAAGTGGAGAGAAAGTATTAAAATTGTTCCCAAAATTTGTATATTAGGTGAGCAAAATAGTGTACTCTCGAATCGATTGGAATTGAACTAGAGCTAATGGGGAAGGTACCCTATTTAAATGTGATAGATTCTTGTTTTAAAAATTTAAAAATCGATTTTTCCAACTTTCAATAAAAATTTAAATGTCTCCCATTATTAAATATACCTACAATTTTTATCGCAAACCTCTCTCATATTCAAACTTTCGCAATGTCAAAATCAGTTTCTAAATTACTACATCACACATACTACACAACCCTGACCGCTTTTATTAAAAGATACAAATTGAGCTTAGTTGCTAATTCCAAATGACTGAGAGCAAAAATTAGAATCAATATCAGAAGTTATAATAATGATTTGCAATTAAGCTCCATCACATTTTAGTGAGGTTGGTTACAATCAGATTTTACTTAAGTTATATTGAGCTCAATCATAGTCATTTTAAATTAAAATTTAATTTTATGCACTGTTTAATTAGAAATTTGGTAAACAATATATTTATTTTTGTAGGGGACTATATTAAATAAGTAAACACAAAAATTACCCTGATATTTATAGTAGATTGACGATTTCATATTAACTATGTTCAATATTCATATCTCATTCATCCGGATACCCAATTATAATTCTTAACATTTTACATATGCTTAACATATATACCTATAATTTTATGTAAAATCCTGAATTTTCAAAATATTTTTAGAAAGTTCCTGGATCGAAGTTAAGGTCTGTCACGACTCATGACCCAAAACCGGGGTCAATGATAATTATGTAATTTTATTCAATTTCAATTTAAAAAAATAGTTAGAGTCATACACATGCCTCAGGGACTTATAAAATGACAAAAATACAAGATCATCAATTTAGAATGAACAATAGAAATTTCCATAATAAATGTGATCACCATAAAAGTTTTTAAAATGAAAAACAAAGGTCCATAAAAATGTATGCATCATCTCATAGCTATATAAACTGATACATAATGTTCCATGATAGAACCCAGAATCTCGATAAAATATCTAGAAATAATGAGTTACGAGGGAACCTCACTCTAAACAACTCATGAACTTGTGACGTGCAAGTTACTCCTTGAAATCTTGGTCTCCTAAAACTCCACATGAATATGATAATGAATGGGTAAGCAAAACAATGTGCTAAGTAGGGGTTTAATTTACCTTAATTGGTTTTACCAAAACCCTACATAGTTAGTAAGATATATATACGTAAGTCCAACAAAATAATATCGATGATGCGAGTATATGAAAAATTTATAATATATATATTTTTATTAAGATAATTAAAATATGCATCATCGAAAAAATTAATCTCTTAATTAAAAACATGTGAGTGAAATGCCACACGAGATAGCGTAACCAGACGCCCAATACGAGAGTTGAGTAATTAATGTGCCACATGGGGCCATATAATCGGTCATCTAAACAGGAGTCGTGAAGGATCATGTGCCACAACAGGTCCACAATAAACATATGCCGCAACGAGCCATAATAAATAAATCCTGCGCAGGTCGGGACTTACACCTAGAGACGTGTCTTCACTGTCCAAATAGCGCCACTCGGGCATGTGTAACAGTTTCCGTAACGAGACAACCAAGGTCTATAAGGTAGGCCATAATGGGACTTCACACAAGCAAATGCCGCAACGAGACAATATAATACCCAAGATGTGCACCACAACGGAGCTCCACATATGCCAATTTTACATATATCCAATTTTAATTTTTATTACAATCCAAGTCCGATCCAATTAAAATTTATACTAATATGTAGATATTTATAAAAACAAAACAATTAAACTCATAATGGCCGCGTTGTTCCGTTCAACGTGCCATTTCAAATTCCATAAAAAATATGGCTAATATTAAAACACAATTGAAAATCGCAATAAGGTGTGAAGCTGAATCCCTACCTCAGCCGGACACTCAAAGCTTGAAGTCAATCTCAACAAATTTACTTTATGTGTCCAAACGGTTATGTTGAGCAGAAAACTAGCAATGTTCTATCCTGGGATCCGCTGACATGCTTTTCAAGGCATGCAAAGTCCATTTTGAAAATTGAACCCAATAACCGGAGACTTTCAACGGTGGATATGTAAACTAAAATACTTGTATCATCAAAGGCAATATTCTGGTAGGTCCGGATCGTCGATACAACAGTTAATATTGAATTCCGACACGAAATCCGAGCTACTACAACTAGGAAAAGGGAAATTTCTCAAACGATGTCGGATTGAGATGAGGTCAATTATATTTGATCAGAAACGGCCAGAGGAAGCTACACTCACCAGCAATGATCATAGAGGATCGGTGGCGGCGTGTGCGGAGGGAAATGATCGGAATGTACATAACATTATTTGGTCACGGCTACTCCGATGACTACACTACCGATGCCAATGGAAAGTTGACGATGGCGGCTTGGTGGCGGGCCAACACATAGAGATGGCTGACTGGTGGTGGAGTGACGACGATGATTGGAAAATGTTTGATTTTAGGAGAGATATAAAATTTTAAAATAAGAGAGAGAGAGAGTTGGTTCACGCAATGGAAGTGGAAAAAGTTGTTTTTATGGGAAAATGTGGCGCCATGTGGCAGCCTCTCATTGGGCCACATGGTGCTCAATGGAAAATATCATTCCAATCCTTGAGATTTTAGTCAAACACAGAATTAATCCCGCAGGTCTACGATTCTTTCAAAAGGGTATCCAAAATTTTAAATTTGTATTATTTTAGTCCCTGTTTGACCAGGACTTTTAAGGGAATAGATAAAAATATCCTTATTTAATTTTGTTTGGGTTATTACAAGATCTCTTAATGAAATGATATTGGAGAATAAGAGTTTAAGTGTTGAAAAATATGTCGTGATGATTTAAAATTGTGTTCTAAAGTCTTGGGATTGCGTGAATTTGGAAGGACCAAATGTTAGAGTTGAAATCGGCGTCCTGATTTTTGATATATTTATTGTAAATACATTGTACATTTATATTTTATTATAAATAAAATTTAGTAGCTTCATCAATATAATATTTAGTATAATTGTAAAGGTGTAAATAATGCATAGAATGAGTTGTTGTAATGTAGTTGCAAAAACGTAGCAATGGACACTGAGAAATATCACAACATGATTCATCCTTAAAATCGTTCCCAGATAAGGTTTACATATCTAGTCGGTTATAAGCCAATTCTTGTAATACTTGGTCGTCCATTTTTGGCAATAACTAATGCTTTCATTAATTGTATGAATGGAATCATGAATTTTTCCTTTGGCAATATGACGTTGGAGCTTAATATTTTTAACATGTGCAAGCAACCATACGATGAGGACAATGAAAATGAGAGCATGGAACTAATTGAACCAATTTTGGAGGAACATATTCAGGGGAGTTGATCTGATCCCATGAAAATTTGTACATCTAATTTTATTGAATCAAGTACGCAATTAGATTCGGATAGTCCTAATAATTTTTACTTGATTCTACACAAGTACTAGAAGACGATGAAGAGAAATAAAATTTTGAGGAACTAGGATCACTGGAAGAAGAAAAACATGAGGAAGCACCCAAATTAGAATTAAAGACTTTGCTAGAAGGATTGAAATATGCATTTCTTGGAGATGAGTAAAATTACCATGTGGTAATTTCTTCTTCCAACACAAGCAATCAAGAAAGTAAGTTGTTAAATATGTTGAGAGAACATAAATTGGCAATTAGATGGACTTTAAAATATATAAAGTACATTAATCCTTTGATATGCACACACATAATATATTTAGAATATAATGTTAGGACATATCGTCAACCTCAAAGAATAATAAACCCTCACATCAAAGAAGTAGTAAAAACAGAAGTCCTTAAACTTTTTGATGTAGGTATTATCAATCCTATCTCCGATAGTAAGTGGGTAAGTCCTACACAAGTTGTGTCTAAGAAGTCTAGAATAACTGTCATAAAAATAATAAAGGAGACTTAATTCCAACTCGAATTCCATCTAGTTGGCGTATGTGCATTGACTAGAGAAAGCTAAATGACGCCGCTAGAAAAGATCATTTTCCTTTACCATTTCTTGATCAAATTTTAGAAAGTGTAGCAGAACATCCCTACTATTATTTTCTTGATGGTTACTCAGGTTATTATCAAATTACCATTGCTTTAGAAGATCAGGAAGAGACCACATTCAAATATCCATTTGGAACATTTGTATTTAGGAAAATGTCTTTTGGACTTTGTAATGCACCAGCAACATTCCAACGATGCATGTTAAACATATTTAATAACATGGTTGAATATTATTTAGAGGTCTTTATGGATGATATAACTATTTTATGGAACTCATTTGATAATTGCTTGAATAATTTGGAATTTTTTTTGAAAAGATGTGAAGAAAAAAGACTGGTGTTAAACTGGAAAAAAGATCATTTCATGACTAATTTATGAATTATTTTGTGTCACGTTGTGTTATCTAAATGTATTGAGGTTGACTAGGCAAAAAAGATGTAATCTCTAAATTACCACCACCAAATAGTCAGAGAAATCTGTTCTTTCTTAGACATGTAGGATTTTATAGGAGGTTCAGTAAAAATTTTAATACCATATCCAGACCTTTGAGTAACCTCCTATTAAAAAAATACTACATTTGAATGGATAGAAGAATGTCAAAAATCTTGAAAAGATTATCAGTCTTTTAATTTTTACTCTCATCATGCAATCTCATGATTGGTCTTTACCTTTTGAGCTAACGTGTGATGCCATTGATTATGTAGTTGGCGCAGTATTAGGACAGAGAAATGAAGTTAAGCCATATGTAATTTATTATGCAAGTACAACTTTAAACAGTGCATAAATAAATTACACTACCACGGAAAAAGAAACTTGCTGTAATATTTGTATTGGATAAATTTTGATCATATTTAATTAGTTCCTCAACCATTGAACCATTGTTTATTCTGACCATGCTGCTGTTAGATATTTGATGTCTAAACAGGATGCAAAGCCAAGAGTGGATTTTGTTGCTTCAAGAATTCAATCTCACAATCAAGGACAAGAAAAGAACAGAGAATGTGGTTGCATATCATTTATCAAGACTCACAAATGAGTCATCAATTGACACAAATCTGATTAAAGACTTTTTTCCTAATGATTTTTTATTTTCTATAAATACAATGCCTTGGTATGCTAATATTTTTAATTTTCTTGCAATAGGAAAAATACCTCTAGATTGGAGTGATCCGCGGTAAACACACTTTACGCAAGCGCACGTATCGCATAAGTAGTATAAAAATATCGATCCCACAAGGACTTATTTCTTACGTTGTTACATGTTGAAGCTACTTATTTACGAGTATCTAATTGGGATTGGAAGTGATTGTTCGTTGGTTGAAGTTGGATTTGACTAAAATAAATAAATAAAAATTCAATAAAATACAAAGGCAATAAAGAAAATACAAAACATCCAGGGTTGTGAATCCGCCCAATATCACTATAATGATGAGTTGATTCTCCTATATATGTGTAATATATCAGTTTGTTAGCCTGGAACACGAATATATGCAAAAGCCTCTTTCGATGGTTAAATGTAAATATTCAAAGTGACTTAATTAACTATATTCCTATGTTAACCAATAAACCTAAATTCATTAAGGTCAAGTTCCAATTATGGCTACACACGCACGACATATATATGTCTATCCTGGAAGGAAATCCCTAAGGTGAGATCCTGTGTTATTAAATCTACGGCAAAACATAAAATCCCTTTGTCAAGTTCATTCTACGTTTACCATATCAATCTTATTGGTGATCAGACAACAAGAAGCATTAAAATCAAGATTCAATAAACAAGCCAATGTATCACACATTATATGAGAAAATCAATTATGAAACTCGTGAATATTGTGCTTCATCACTTCCCTATATTAAAATAAAATGTTGGGATTGGGGGATCCACTTTTAATATTTAAAACCTAGGAATTTCACTTTTTATAATATATAAATTGGCATGACTACCCAGTTACGCTTTCTCATGAATTAATAATGTCAAAACATATAAAGCCAGCCATATAGGCGGTAATCAATTTTGTCCAGTAAAACCGACCATATAGGCGGTAATCCAAGTTGTTATATAAACCGGCCATATAGGTGGTAACATAGTTTGCCATTAATTAATCCAGATTATTATATCACAATTCATATATTATAATATAAGTGAGATCAACCTCGATTATCATATTAAAGGCTTCACCCTTTCCCCCAGCGGAAATAATTAACTAAACATACAAAAAATAAAAACACACATACTATTATTACTAAAAATAAAAATACATTGCAAAACTACTAAATAAAACGAACAAACAAGATACAATTCTTAATTCTTATTAGGAACTAAAGAGAGTATGAATTGGAAATAAAATGAGGGCTGCTATTTATACCTAAAATTCTGCCTTCGGCGTCACGACGTAGGGGTCTTACGCGTCGCGACGCATGAGGCTTGCTGACATATGTACACGGAATTGATGGGCGTCACGACTCGTGAACAATAGATTTCGCGTGTCGGCATGGTGCACTTTCGGTGCTGAAATGGACAACGTTGCGATGCCAAGCTTGTGTGCGTCGCGACGCGAGTAGTGAAAATCCAATTTTGCCATTTTTTACTTTGTTTTTCGTCTTTTTAGCCTCGAGTTGATTCCATTGAGTCCCAATATTTTATTTATCTGCAAAATAAACAAAAGAACACATCAAAATATTCATAAAACTTGAGAAACTTACAAAATATTAAGTTAAAGGGGTGGTTAATATTGATATATTTTCCGCTCATCATGAAGCCATCAAGACAAAAAGAATTTTTGACCAAAGTTAAAAGATTCTACTGGGATGATCCATATCTTTTCAAGTATTGTCCTGATCAGATTTTCCGACCATACATACCAGACAATGAGATAAGTGGTGTTATTGAGTTGTGTCATTCATAAGCATGTGAGTGTCACTTCTCGTCTAAAAATTCGCTGTAAAAATCTTATAGTGTGGATTTTATTGGCCCACCTTATTTAAAGATACACATGTCTTGTGCAAAACTTGTGAAAATTGTCAAAAGTTAGGATCTATTTCAAAAAGAATTATGATGCCTTTAAATCTCATCATAGTCATCGAAATCTTTAACTGTTGGGGAGTAGATTTCATGGGTCCATTTCCACCGTCATTTGGATTTTTATATATTTTAGTTGCAGTCGATTATGTCTCAAAATGGGTTGAGGCGATTCCTTGTCGAAATAATGATCACAAAAATGTGATTAAATTTTTAAAAGAAAATATTTTAAGTCGATTTGGAATCATTTGGGCCATTATAAGTGATTGAGGTAAACACTTTTGTAACAAGACTTTTGAGCCCTTAATGAAAAAGTATGGAATTACACATAAAGTTTCTACCTCTTATCACACTCAGACAAATGGTCAAGTTAAACTAGAAAATAGGGAAATCAAATAAATTTTGGAAAAAATGGTCAACCCAAATCGAAAAGATTGGTCTCTTTGACTTAATGATGCACTTTGGGCATATCTAAAAACTTTCAAAACATCTTTGGGAATGTCTCCATATCGTCTAGTTTATGGAAAACCTTGTCATTTACATGTAGAACTTGAGCATAAGGCATATTGGGCTATTAAAGTATTCAATTCAAACCTCGAAAATGTCAGCCATGAACGTAAACTGAAATTAAATAAACTTGAGCTAAGGAATGATTCATATGAGAATGCGAAAATTCTTAAAGCTAAAACTAAGGCCTTTCATGATAGTCGAATTTCACGAAAAACTTTTGAAATTGGTCAAAAAAATTTACTTTATAATTCTCGTCTTCATTTATTTCGTGGAAAATTGAAATCCAAATGGAATGACCCATTTATTGTGAAGTACGTTTACCCATATGGAGCTCCTAGCATTGAGAATCATAGGGATGGTGATATATTTAAAGTGAATGGACAACGTCTTAAACCATTTTTGGAGTGTTAAAATTTTCAAGAATCTATTTTCCTTTCAAACATAATGTACTGTGATTGATGTATTTTCTTTTAGTTTCTTTTGTATTTGTCTTATTTCCATTTTTTCTTGAGTTTTGCAGTATTTTTTTCTTTCTCATTTTCTCTTTTTGTCAGAATCTAGCACCCTAGTTAAACAGCGATAACGACACTCTATGACTCTAAGTCGGTTATTTCAGTTTTCTAAAATTACCGATACCCTACAATCAAGGCATGAATGAAACTCTCGTAAGACTCTACAATCATTTTCCTTCTCTCCCACAAAATACCTTAATGAAAATTTACAAAGCACGCACCGAAAGAATGAGGCTTCTTATGATCCATGGTATTCCTAGTGATATTCGTTGGGTAATTGAAGCAATGGTTCGCTTGGCAGGTGTGTCATCTGACTCTTTCATTTCTTATATGCGTGGTTTAGGGAAAAGCACATATGCTAAGAAACGAAGAGCTAAATAACTAGGTGTTTGTTATAAATATGCACGCTGGATTGCAACACTCATTGTCGTTCTTTAGGAATGATGTCTGACAATCGCGAAGATAAAATTCAATTCATTAGAGATGGCTTGAGTAAGGAGTCTTTAGATGATATATCATTGACTCTTGAGACGCATCCCAGTGGACATGTTCATCGAGTGATTCACAATTCGCATACATAATTTCAAAATGAAAGACAACAATATAGTCTCGGGAATCTGACTTTAAAAGATATTGTTTGCCAATTTATAAGAAAATTGGATGGGAATCATATCACCGACCTATATAGGGAGTTCAAGTCGTTACTGAACATTAAACTAGAGGAAGATGTGAGCCACAATCACAACTACCAGAAATTTTTTTTGTTTTGATTTCTTTTAGTTTAAATTACTATTTTAATTTACTTTAATTTACTGTTTTGATTTCGTTTATTTTTGTTGACAATATCTAAACTTTTTGACTTTCACGATCTATTTTATTGTTCATCTAACAATTATCATTATACATGTACTAGTGCTTTTGTTACTCACTCTTTTTCAGGATCCTTTAATATAGCTTGTCATTTCTCTCTTTGACACATCTAGATAAGAGAGAGAAAAAAATGGAGAAAATTTTAAGACGACGAGTCACTAATATTTGTGTATTTTTTGGAACTAGCTCTGTAACTAAACTAGAAATCGTTGAAGCTGCAAAAGAATCGGGTAGAGTTATGGCCAAAAAAACATGCATTTAGTATATGACGGTGGCAATCTTGGAGTGATTCACAATATGCATACACAATTTGAAAAAGAAAGACAACAATAAAGTCTCAGGAATCTGACTTTAAAAGACTATGTTTGTCAATTTATAAGAAAATTGGATGGGAAGCCCATAGATGGCGTTCAAGTCGTTACTGGACGTAAAACCAGAGGAAGATGTGAGCTACAATTACAACCACCAGTAAATATTTTTTGTTTCAATTTATTATTTTGATTTCCTTTACTTTAAATTACTGTTTTGATTTACTTTAATTTACTATTTCGATTTTCTTTACTTTTGCCGACAATATATAAATTTTTTGACTTTTACGATCTATTTTACTGTTCATCTGACAATTGTCATTTTACAGATACTAATGCTTTTAGTACTCACCCTTTTTCAGGATCCATAAATAAAGCTCGCCATTTCTCTCTTTGATAAATCCAGATAAGAAAGAGAACAAAAATGGAGAAAACTTCAAGACAACGAGTCATTAATATCTGTATGTTTTATGGAACTAGCACTGGAACTAAACCATAATTTGTTGAAGCTGTAAAAGAATTAGGTAGATTTATGGCGAAAAGAAACATGCACTTAGTATATAGCGGTGGCAATCTTGGATTGATGAGATGTGTTTTAAGGCCATGCTAGAAGGTGACAGTCATGTTTTTTGGATTTTTCCAAAACCTTTGGCAGATGAAAACATCATCGGAAAATCAAATGGAGAAGAATATATTGTCTCAGGTATGTCTGAAAGACTTACTGAAATGATTAATCATGCTGACGCTTTTATTTCTTTATAAGGTGGGTTAGGCACGTTGGAAGAAATATTCACAGTTGCGTCATGGGCGAACTTGAACATTCACCGAAAACCCATTAGAATACTTAATGTTGATTACTTTTTCGATTTACGTTTAGTATTTCTTGAGGATGTCAAAAGACTCGGTTCATTTCAAAACTGGTAAAAGATATCGTCTTAACAATAAGAAAAACTGATGAATTAATTGACCAACTTTTACCTTATGAACCAAAAATCGACCCCATTCTTTCCACGTTGAACTGGTTTGATAACGATCGTGGCAAGAAGCTTAGAGTGGACTTGAATCTTAATTTGTAACATTTTTCCCCTTTTAAATAGTCGTAGATTCAATTATCAATTCCACACTAACCAGACGATGTCTTCTAAACTCTATTTTTTCTTATTCAGATATTGGTGACAATGTCTCAATTTGGTCGGGGGAAGGGATAGTTGATTAGATAGTTTTCATTTTTATGTTTAATTGTTAGTTTTCATTTTTATATTTCATTGTTGTATTTTTCTTTCAAAAAAAAAATATTTTCATATTTTTGTTGTTTTTTTTATAATTTTTTTAATGTTGTTTTTGCTTTGTTGTTATTTTATGTGTAAAAATAATAAAAAAAAAATTTAATTTTTTTTGTGTTTTTATTCAAAAAAATTTACACACAAACCATCAATAAATTTTTGACTAACAATGTGGAATTATTATTCAAAGATGGCAGTGTAAGGAGTTTTTGCTCCTGAGACTCATCTTATTATTTCGTAATAAGTTATTTTTATTCATTTCTTTTTAAATCATTTAAATTTGTGAATTCTCCATAATATTGATTAAATTTGATCTTCATATGCTCATTTGACAGGTATTATCAACATACACGGTAACATATGATCTTGGATTGTAATTGAAGATTTTGTAATATTCAGTTCTCTAGTTTGTTGGAGGTAGCACCTAAAGGCAGTGGAATTTATGTTTTTATTCAAAAAAATTAACCAAGCTTTTACTAAGTGACCGAACATCTTGCCTCAACAAGCAGTGATTGTTCTCGTAAAATGGTAGAGCTTGAGTTTGTAAAAAAAATGATAATAATAATAATAATCAAGCTTTTACTTTGTAACCGAACATCTTGCCTCAGTAAACAGTGATTATTCGCGTAAAATGGTTGAGCTTGAGTTTGTAAAAAAAAAAATGTGTTTGAATAAGTTCGATTTCACAGCCAAAGCTCTTTACAAGGGTTAAAAAGAAAGCTTAAGAAAATCAGATACTTCTTCTTTTTAACATCTGAGATCCGAGCAGTTAAATCTGTAGGGGTGTCTCAATACCCAGTGGCCAGTGCCATAAAGCCAACTGGTTTGAGAGTCATTGGCCCAAGTCTCGTTACAAGGATTAAAGATGTATTATTATTAAAAAAAAAACTAATTTTTGTATTTATAAATAAACTCTCATTGCCAAAAAAATGAGAACTCTAATATAATTTCAGAACAAAAATATTACTCTCTCTTTAACAGGACCTGTGAATATTGTGGCACAATAAAGTGATTAATACTTTATTTTATGTGGGTATGGAAGAAGGATAAAAAGTACGAAAGAATTTACTTATTTGATAATTTAGAAAGAAAGAAAATAATTACTGACTTGGATAATAATTTTTTTTTTAAAAGTTTTCGCTTAAATTATTAGGGACTACTAATAAGCTGGTTGGGGGGTGTGTGTGATAAATTTTAAAAAATGTACACTTAATAAAAGAGAAACAAACATTTTACACTTATAATTTCATTAATCCCCTTAATTTAGCACATTTGTAAAATAATAATTAAATTCATGTCTTATATTTTTATTATGAATTTTATTTCTTATGTATGTGAAATAATACTTTGGATGCATAACTAGAAAAACGAACATGACATTTGGATTTTGGAGGCCAAAAACTTAAAAAGACATTATAATAGTGTACAATTTCAGAAATTCCAACCTTACATAATTTTCATATTTTGGCCATAACTTTTGAAAAGAAGATTCAAATATCTATAACTTTGAAAGGTGAAGCTTTTATTATGAAAATATAGATTAATCTTATTTATATTATAATATATAAATTGTAATCTAATGATTAATATTTAATTTAAATCTGAATTAATTATTGACAAACTTTGTTACCGCCTATATGACTGATTTTATTTATTTGGCATAATTAATTTACGAAATAAATTAACTGGGTAATAATGACAATTTATATATTATAAAAAGTAAGATTTCTAAATTTGAAATATTAAAAGTGGATCTTTAACCCCAATATTTTATTTTATTATTACAGTTTAATTTAAAATTTTCAATCATTTCAAACAATTCACTGTTTTTATTTTTACTCGAATTATTATTTCAAATTATTAAATCTTTTCCCCGTGGATCGACCTCGGACTTACCGAGTTATTTTATTATTTCGACACTTTTATACTTTAGAGTAAAGAACCACTTTGTGAGAGTGTCATGGTGTATTTAAAAGCTTAGAATATTTTAAATTCATTCCGTTAGCATCCTTGATGTGATTATTTTATGTATATATATATATATATATATATGTATTTGGTTTCGTGAATCTAAAAGGATGATATGGTATGTGTGCATGATTGTTAAAATAATAATTTTTTTATTAAGTTCTATTTTAGTGAGCTTGATCACAACCATATTTTACCTAAGTCATATTGAGTTCAGTTACATTGAGCTCAAACAAAATCACATTGACCTCTATTACAATTATATTTTACCTGAGCGATATTAAGCTTAGTCACAGTCTGATTTTACCTCACTTACATTGCCTCAGTCACATTAAGCTTAGTTACTATTATATTTTACCTAAGTCATAATGAGATCAGTCACAATAAAATTTTACCTTAATCACATTAATAATTGAAAACTATGATGTGCGTATCTTAGTTACATTTCTTGAAGGGGTTTTATAGCGGAAATCCGATAACGCAGCGGAATAGTGGAAAATCAAAATTTTCCGATTTCAAAATTTTTTCTCGGATACATGAAATAACTTATTTATTTTATTATCAAATTATGAAATTTACACAACAAATCATATATTTGTGTAATTACCGAATCACCCCTAAATATTGCATTTTTTTCATTTTAATCTGAAACTGTCCTACACATTGAAATTCAAATTGCAACCAAAAATCCCAAAATACTACACCAAGGCCGAGAGCCTCAACAAAGGGGAAAATGTGCATTTTGCACTTTACATGTTCAAAACACATCAAGATGAAATCCAATCAATATAAGATTTTATATGTATCATATACACATCCAAATACACAACATAAATGAAAAGCCCCAAATTTGGAAGTGGTCTCAAACCCTAATTTTTCAATTTCTTCAAATTGGACAAATTAGACCAAATTTGTCAAATCCAATACTTCAATCATGTTTCTTCCATTACAATTAAGCCTCACCACAATGAAACAACTATAAAACAAATCTAGGTCATTTAAGAGTGGGTCAATAACTCTATATTAGCAACAAGTTTCTCAAACTATCAAAAGTATGCTTATTAACATATTAGAAGCATCCTTTGAATTTTATACATGCTCAACACATTTCAAATCTTCCATCCTCCAAAAATACAAAGAATAAAGAATAGAAAAACAAAAGAAACTCATCGCATGAAGCCTAGAACTCAAGGAATATTTTCCTCTCTAATAGCAAGTTGGAAAAACTTACTAAAATCCAAGCTTTTCCTTGTTTTCTTTTTCTTTCTTCAAGCTTCTTTGTTTTATTTTTAATGGAGTATTTGATAAGTGTTTCAAGGTTACGAAACTCTAAAGAAAACAAAACAATATATACCAAAACCCTTATGCCTTGGCCGAATTTGGTAGCTTGCAAAATATCAAGATATTTTCAATTTTTGTTTCATTTAATGCCTTTTTTCAACTTGCATTTTTAATCATCAAACCATTTAATGAATTAAAGTAAGTCAACAAAAGCAACTCAAGTCATTAAAATAAATATCATAACTTTAAAATATTTATATTTTAATTAATTTAATCATTTAACAATTAAATAATTATTTAATTATTTAAATATAAATATATTAAATATAGGTATTATATTTACATTAAATATCAAATACATATATATATTTATGCTATTAGTCAAATATCTCAATTTGACAATTAATTAATGTGTATTTGAATTAATCTATCATTAAAAGCAAATACATAAAAATCAGGAAATGACTATCGGGTCCCTACACATGTATTTTGCGTTTAACCTTTAAACGAATTTATAAATAATCAGTATTATTTATAATTATTGCCCTAGTGCTCTACGAGTATATTTCATTAGTGAGACTCTCTAGATTCACGCATATCCGTCACGAAATCCAATTTCGTGTCCATAATTTATCCACCCATAAATTATGACGATCACAGATAAACTCGCTGAATCATAGAGGTCGAGATCATGGCAAATGTATAATTCCTCCGTTACAGGTATTCAGATATATCCTAGAGATATAGATGTAAACGTCAAATCTCTTTAGGGATTATCCCGTCGACGTCTCTATTAGCAATCTCAAAAAGAACATTTAGAACTGGCTTCTAAATTGTACCAAGGGCCCATGGTTTTTATATGATTACTCATCATATGGACTACCTATGCTCTGATACACAGAACTGACGGATCCTATCTCGATACACACAGGACACCCTGAGGATCTATCCACACCCAACGAACAGACGGAGGTCTGATTTAAATAGATCGGTGACGTGACTACCATCTAAGTGTGGAAGATGTCTCATGCGCCCACAATGGTATCTCAAGTCGAAGAATCACAAGTGCTACTCAACCCGATAAGATTCTTATTGACGTTGATGTACCATTCATTAAGAATCTTCAGTGAGTCGTTCAGTGTTTATCCGCTATAAACACTTACATGTCTATACTAGTCTTCAAGACTTATGGTTCATTGAGAAACCATTGGAATCATATATTCCAGTATACGACATGTACCGGTCTCAACGGGTTTACTATACTGACCAAGTAGTGTAATCCTTGACCAGGAACTGTCTGAGAATGACAACGTCATGATACAACTCAATGTCAGTTGCGACGCTTTTGCAACAGCATCATGACTAGTCATTCCAAGGTCATTACGTCTTTACCATATTATTAGATACATTATATTATAGAAACTGCATATATTTTTCATAATAATAATGTTTTACAGAAATATTCATAAAGAAATACAACCGGGAATTGGCGATTTGAGCACCAACCCCAACATTTCTTACTATCAATTTCTTATAAAATTGATCATTATATCCAAGATAACTTGGAAAATATTGTGCTTGGAATCAGAACCGGTTCTAAGCTTTGGGTGACCCTCGACAAGCTCCTAAAATGGAGTCCTAAATTAGGTGAAAGTTATTATTAATAACTGTTGATGGAGATTTCTGCGGCTAAGGGTTCTGAACATATCGATAAGGGTAAAGAGGGAAGTTCCACTCCCCTCAGAGGACATAGCATGATTCAGTTCTTCAAGACCGGCAACAAGTGAGACGAGACCGACCACAATAACCCGGTAGCTTGGTTCATTTCTACATAATCCCAGGATCGATAGCCCGAATAATGTGAATCAGGTCGGAAATGACAACGGCGGATCAGTTCGTTATCTGACCGACCTCTCGAAGACCGACGCGTGATTGGGACAACTAGACTTTCCCTCCAAAAGCTCCCACATTCGAAGTTCAACAGGCTGTCATCATTAATGAAAAGCGTTAGACAATGTACCTTTACGACCTGATATGACAACGATTCGTATGGTAGGTTTCACTTTCGACGATGGTAGAATGGGGAAGAGAACCTGTCAAATCACCGAAAATCTGCAAATCTGCAGATCTGCGAGGCTGATGTCACAAAGATACGGGAATAATCTCATGTACTGAGTAGCATATAAGGGAAGTTTGATCACATTTGTAGGGGTTACAGAAATTTCTCTCATTTGAGAACTGCTTGTAAGAAATAACACAACCTGCTCGATTTCATTAGACCTTCACTAAAACAGTCGGCCGAGTTCGGTTTAGTAATAGAAGAACCCCCTACCCCTCTTTGTGACCGTGGACGTAGGTTGGACAAGCTCCACTGAACCACGTTAAATTTTTTTTTCGATTTCTTGTGTGTTTCTTTGTTTTTCGCTAAGTTTGCTTTTGGTCTCCCCATAACCAAACAAATTAAAGGTTGAAGGAGTATCCCGTGAGCACTATCCCGATATTGCCCTAAGATGAAAATCAGTCAACAACAGTTGGCGCCGTCTATGGGAGCGAACAAAAACATCTTGCGTAGTAAGACTATGGCGGAAGATGGGAACCATAGGTCATCGGAGGGTTCAACAACGAAGTGGATGAGAAAAATGTGGGAAAGCATGAGAAAGGATATGGAAGAGAGCCAGACACTCATGAAGGCCATGCTGGAGAATCTGGAAAGGCTGGAAAAAGAAATGATGAGAGGTTGGAGGCTGGTCCAAGTCGGAGAGGAATGAAATAGTGGAAGGGAAAAAGTGGTAGACTTGAACGGTGACAACGAATCCGGGAGGAGGGAGCCACATAGGGTGAGGTCAGTGGTGATAGCGAGATCCCCGCCATGAAAAAAACGTTGGGGAAGAAGAAGAGAGA
Source organism: Zanthoxylum bungeanum (assembly GCA_019454045.1). NCBI lineage: Eukaryota > Viridiplantae > Streptophyta > Magnoliopsida > Sapindales > Rutaceae > Zanthoxylum > Zanthoxylum bungeanum. The sequence goes on from SKCR01048618.1 coordinate 33,886, forward strand.
CAGACACTGGAGTCATCAAGTAATAGCCCACGCTCCAAGAAATGAGAATATAGGAGATATGAAATAGGGGAGTGAGAAGCGACCAGCGATGTTGCACGTCATGATCGGGGCAATAGACGTGAAGATGTTCGGGGGAAGCAATGTGATGATACTGATAACCATATGAAAGCCTGGTTTAGAAATGAAATGAAAAAGTGGGAGGAAAATCTAAATATGGATAAATGGGATGGTCATGATGAAGAGATGACCTCTCCCTTTACAGAAGAAATCTTGTTGGCAGAATTTCCTAGATGGTTCACAATGTCGTCTATAAATGTATTCATGGGTCACACCGATCCTAAGTCCCACATTGCGAATTTTATCCTGCTAATGTAAGTACAGGGAATTGTGGGAGAAGCAATCTACAAGGTGTTCCATTTGACCCTAGGTGGACCCGTAATTCTATGGCTCAGAAGTTTGACTCCGGGGAGCATCAGTAGTTTCTCACAGCTCAGGAAATCGTTCATTCGGCATTTCAAATGACCGTGTGTTCCGAAAAAGACAATAGGAGAGTTGAGGTTGATGAAGCAGAGGGATTATGAGCCCTTGAAGAATTTTATTGAACGGTACCAGAATTTGGTGCTCGAGGTCGGGGCCTATGAGTCAATGGAGGCTCTGAAAAGTCTTAAAGGGGCCCTAAAGGTGGGAAGATTGTGGACTCACTTGAGGGTCCAGGACGTACCAGACTACGCCATAGCTCTGGAGTTGGCGAGAAAGTTCATTTTGATGGAGGAAGAGGAGAAGGCCGCCCGGAAGGGAGGGGTTCAGAAGGAAAGAGTGCAGAAGCCGGAGATTCCGCGGAGGCCGGATAGAGAGTTGAGAAATCCTCCTCCCAGACAGAGGGAGTTCAGGCCGGTGCCTTCCAGCAATGTGCCACAAGAGAGGAGAACTCAGGTGCAAGTAAACCATGTGGCCGGAGGAGTAGGGTACACACCCTTGAACCAACCAATGGCTCAGATCACGAAAGAAATTCAAGGTAGGGACCTCTTAATAGAGCCCGATCTGAGAAAGTATCCGGTGGAGAAGAAGAATGAGAAATATTATTGTGCGCACCATAATATGATGGGGCATTCGGCAGAAGGTTGTAAGGATTTGCGAGAGCAGATGGAAAACCTTGCGCAAAATGGTTATCTAAATGAGTACATTGACCAGGGGCCATGGCGGCCCGGCAGCGGAAATGTCATAGACAAACATACACCATCGTCGGAGGCAGGACGCTGGCCGGAGACTCGAACCGATCAAGAAAAAATTACTGCAAGGTCCGAGGATCGGAGATAATGTCAGTGGGGCAGACCCAGGGCTTGCAAAGTGATCGGTCAGTCCCTATAATGTTTACTGACGAAGACGCACATGGGGTTAGTTTTCCGCACGACGACGCATTGATAATTAAAGCAGTGATAGGGGAGCAGAGGTAGACATGATTTTGGTGGATCCGGGGAGTGCGGTCGACATAATCTCCAAGGAAGCCTTGGATGTATTGGGGATAGAGTATGCGATAGTGACCCAGGACGGAACGCCCTTATACGGGTTTGGAGAAGCAGCAGTCGTCCCACTGGGAAAATACAGTTGGCCATGACGGTCAGAACTTCCCCACACGCATCCGGACGATCATGATAGACTTCACAGTGGTGGATTACATGAGCAGTTATCAGGTCATTGTGGGCCGGCCCTTCATGATGAAGACGAAGGCCGCCATGTCATGTTATTACTTAAAACTGAAATTTCCCACCCGGGCCGGGTGCGGGATTGTATACGGAAGTTAGAAGGTGGCCCGGAGTTGTTTTGCTACTGTTTCGAAAGAAACTCTTTGTGTTGAGAAGGATAGGCGAAAGAAGAGAAGAATGGAGGAAGAGGAGGAGGATGAGGAATCAGACGAATGTCCAGATGTGCGGTTCAAGAAGTTCGCCCGTTTAGGGGCAGCCGAAGAGCTAGAGTCGGTGGAACTCTTTGGTATATGGAAAGTCATCAAGGTAGGAACGGGTTTGGAAGAAAACTTGAAGAAGGATCTCCTAAAGTTTTTGAAGCAGTATGCGGATATCTTTGCTTGGGGGCATAGCGCATGCCCGGGATAGACCCTAAGTTCATCAGCCATCACTTGGCGGTGGATCCGAGTCACAAGCCAGTCAAGCAAAAAAGAAGAATATTCAACCAAGAGCGTTGTGAGGCGATAACGGTCGAGGTAGAGGGATTGCTAAAAGAAGGTTTCATTCGAGAGGTAAAGTACCCAGAGTGGGTCTCCAACGTGGTTCTGGTGAAGAAGCCTAGCGGAAAATGGAGGATGTTGTGGACTTCGCCGACCTCAATAAGGCCTGCCCGAAAAATAGTTTCCCACTCCCGAAAGTAGATCAGCTAGTGAATTCAACTGCCTTTCACGGACTGCTTAGTTTCATGGACGCATTTTCGGGTTACAACCAGGTAAAAATGTATCCCGGGGACGAGGAGAAGACCGCATTCATCACGGATCGGAGGCTGTATTGTTATAAGGCGATGCCTTTCGGTTTGAAGAATGTAGGGAAATATTTCAGAGGTTGGTGAACAAGGTCTTTAAGCCCCTCATCGGAAAAACCATGCAAGTGTATGTGGATGACATGATAACAATGTCTATGAAACCAGTGTTGGGGTTTTGGGCGATAGGGCGCAGTGGAAGCGCGGGTTCGGGCGAAATCATATTTAAAACTTTTTCAAAATACCGAATAAATTATTCAATATCTAATATGAATAATATATTCATATTTCACCTAAACCTATTTATTCAATATCAAATATTGACATAAACAAGTTGAAAACTGGCAAAACTTTTACAAAAATCGTTTTTCCGCAAAATTGCCTAAAACACATTTATGGAAACTGCCCAGGTCAGCTCCAATAGTGTCGGGGTAGTTCATGGGCTGCCCAAACAGTGACGGAATCACTGTTTTCACAGCCGTCACCCGGTTGGCTCAAAATCCACCCGGTAACGCCGTTTTCGCTTATTTCAAGTCGGAAACACTTTCCGGCAATTGTGCCAACACCCAAATTACATCCAAAATATTCTAAAGAAAAAAATTTCATCACCAAATCAGAATAGCTTCCAGGTCTGATCTGGATGCAAAACAGTCCACTTTTTCATGCTTAAAGCCAATTTTAACACAAGATTAATCAAATTAATCATACACCAATTGAGTCCCACCACACATGAACAACCCAAGAATAATTCTAGGCTATTTAGAGTGGATTAATAACTCTAGAATGGCAACTATATTGTCCAACAACAATTTGAACAAATTGGAAACAAATTACACTAATTAGTTCCTTAATCTACTTCACACATGCCTCAACCACTTCCATTCATCCATCAACAACCAAAAGCCCCAATTTAAACAAGAGAAGAAAACCCTTGAACTATTCTAAGAAATCAAGAACAAGAAACTAATTTTCAATGCTCAAGGATATGGAAGATTACCTTAAAGATCCAAGTTTCCTTAAGCCTATCTTGATTTTTCTTCACTTTATTTGCTTGAATCATCAAGTGAAAATGAAGAAACCCATTTTCTTCTTGCTTATTTGAGACTCTCGGCAATGTGTTTAAATGGACAAGAGAGAGAAAAACAAAATTCTAATTTCCTTGTTGTGTTGACCGAATATATAGGAAAAGTGGGGCATATTTTGTCTTTTTATTTTTTAATGAAATTAAAAAAATTTCACTTTACATTATCCAATTAAATTAAGACATAATAAAGTGAAATTAAAAGCCATGTCATGTGTTCCTATCATAATCCACCATTTGTTATAACAATTATAATAAATGGATAAGGTTGGAAAAATTGATTATTTAATTATTTAACTATTAAATAATTAAACAATTAATTTACACAAATATATGTATTTTATTTACATTAAATAATAAATACATATATTTATGGCATGTGTCAAAATCTCATTTGACAAATAATTAATGTGTATCTAATCAAATTATGTATCAAATACAAATACACAATAATTATTAACAGAAAAAAAAACCCTAATTGCATGTGTTGTCGTTTAACGATTAAACGATCCGAATTAACTCATTTAATCCGATGAAGTATTATGAATAATCTGTATTATTCATATCGAGTTGCCCAAGTGCTCAACGAGTACACTTCATATTGTGGGACTCTCTAAGTTTAGGTCTATCCGTCACGAAATCCAATTTCGTGTCCATAGTCCACCCACTCATGGATTATGACGACCACGGATAATCTCGCTAAACTATACAAGTCGAGGTCATAGCATACGTATAATCCCTCCATCACAGGCCATCCGTATTATACATGGGATATAGATTAGAACGTCAAATTCGTTCGGTATAATACTGTCGACCTTTAATTTACGATCTCTAAATAACACTCGGACTGGTTTCCGACGTTATACAACGGCCATGGATTTACTAGATCGTAAACACGTGAGGATGCATATGCCATGTACACAAGACTGACAGATCCTATTTTGATACGCACAAGATATCATGAGCATCAGTCCACACCCAACGAACATGCGGAAGTCTGATCATGGCTAGATCGTTGACGTGACTGCCATCAAAGTGTGGAGGATAGCTCATATATCCACGGTGGTATCTCAAGTCGAAGGACCACTATGCTTGCTCAACTCGAGAAGGTTCCTATTGACGTTGGTGTACCATCTATTAGGAAACCTTCAGTGAGTCGTTCAGTGTCTTATCAAATAAACATCTACATGTCTTACGAGTCTCCCGAGACTCATGTTTCACTAGGATAAACCATCGGACCAAGTCACGATATACGACATGTACTGGTCTCAGCAGATTTTACTAACCGACCCGTATTAGTAAATCTTGACCATGAACTTTATTTAAGGATATACAACTAATAGTGCGCTTCCCAATGTCAATTACAAACTACGTTATAACTGCGCACTATACTGTAAATCCTAGGGTCTTTGTCTAATATACACGTATCAGTGAACCATATTAAGTTTTGATATAATCGTAATCAGATTAGATCGAATAAGTGTATAAAAGACAAAGGTGCTACCAGTAAAATTAGTAATATTATGAAAAATTGAATCGCTCGTATTAATGAATCAGAAATAAATACGATCCAGATTGACACTCGGAGCACCAACCCTAACAATTTCTCCCACTTGCTCTAGTCCCAATCCATGGTATCGTATATACATCTCAATGCATATCACATACTCATGGCCCTCAAGAGCTCACCAGCACTCAAGAGGTAGACACCAACAAGTAAGCCTGCTTTAACAAATTGAGTCTGTCAAACAAACCCAACCGTTTTCCTAAGCCAGCATCATTCATATTTTGTAGAATCCAAATTCCATATCAATATGACTCAGATGCTATATCAGTATTGTGCTATAGCTACTGAGTTGTCTATGTATTTAGAAAGCAAATCCAAATACTTTGAGACAACCGCAAGCACTAATCTAATATGAAAACTTCTAATCTATGAGGTCACTTTACAAATTCGTAAGTCAATACTTCATAAGTTGCAACTGATTCCACTGGTTTAGTAGAATCAACAGTGACACTCCCACTGCATCTTTTCTGACTTTATATGACATAGACCATCTAATATCATAATTAGAATCAAAACTAATCTGACCTTATGGTTGCTGACTAAAATCTCCATGAATGAAAAACTCGTTCTTAATATCTCAAAGATCACAAAGAACATGTTTCTAGAACCATCATATGGTCTGCAGCATATCAAAATAACTCGTAACAATTACGATTAAATTAATATCTTTAATCTCACATAATATAGTGTTCATTACGCCATCATCCTATGATGCATAAGATTAACTAGACATTCCAATCAATCTTTCTTTCGACAAAGGTATCATCATGTAGGAAAGATGAATACTATATACATAAAAGACATTTAACTGTCAAACAGTTATACTAGCTATCATACAGATAGTCTTACTGTGTCCTTTTTTAGATCGTATCTAATATGCGACTAATGGGAATAAATCACAAGTCTCTCAGTTTTATATCTAATATAAAACTTTATATATCAAATATAACATAGACTACTCTCACTGTTACCATAGAGAAAATAAGACTTAGGATAGATAA
>SKCR01048619.1:0-40177 GCA_019454045.1 Zanthoxylum bungeanum
CAAAGCAGACATGAAGGAATTGAAGACAGACAAGGCTCTGACTTCAAATATGTTGTCATAAATATGTTCACTACTAGTATTAAAATGGATTTTAAATACTAGTGTGATACATAAATATGCATTGGTGTGCAGAATATGCTATGAGCAGGATACTGACTTCAGTTGAGATATATCTGCGAATTATAAACGGGACGAAAGTCCCTGTTTCAAGTAGAGAAACCTAAGTTTAGGAACTACCCTTCGGGTATGTACTTAAATTAGGAAACTGTTAAAAGGTAACTAGTTTGACTAGAAACAGTATCTCTATATCAGTGTACAATACGTTGCGGATGTACCTTATATTCTAGAACACTAAAATATTTTATTTTATAAAGATGATATTGAGATAAACACATTAGATGTGAATAACAATATTTATATTTTGAATATAAATGATCAGAAGAAACTTAATTGTGGCATTATTGTCTAGGACAATTAAACAAGACTCGTATATCCACACTTTTGAAGAGTGAATACTAGGAAAAATTTGATTCCATTCAAATAAAGTCTACGAATCTAGTTTATTGGACAAAGTGTCTAAAACACCTTTACTTGGTAAAAGTGCAAATGCCACCGATCTGTTAGCCCTAGTTCATAGTGAAGCAAGTGGGCTCATGTCTAGGTAGGCTAGATGTGAATATGAATATTTCGTGACCTTTACGGATGTGGCATCGCGTTATGGTTAAGTGTTTCTTTTGAAACACAAATCGGAAACTTTCAGAAAGTTTCGACACGAAATAGACAAATAAATCGGCTAAAGTATTAAACCATCACGGTTAGACCATGATGAAAATACTTAAGCAATTAGTTTCTCATATACTTGAAAGAGTATAGTATTCTTTCTATGAGGACTCCTCCCGGAACACGTCATTTTGACGGTGTGTCCGAACGGATATACCGAATTTTGTTAGACATGATAAGGTTAATCATGAGTCGTTCTGAGCTATCATTTCCTTCAACGGATAAGCATAAACAGTGCAAAACTTATTTTGAATAAGGTTCCATAAAATCTGTTTGACAGATTCATATTAGATATGAACAGGAAAGAAACCGAGTTTTCTCATTCTTGAAGATTTGGGAATGCTTGGCATACATTTGGATGATACCAAACTAGAACCCAAATTGGATAAGTGCCAATTGTAGGTTATCCTAGGGGAACCAACGTATTGTACTTATACAACTCACATGAGAACAATGTAATTGTTGCTCACCATGCAGTTTTCCTAAGAGAAATACCTATATGTAGTGGTAAGTGGGACTCGATGAAAATCAGAGTAATACTATTCTTGGCACCGATTCCTAATGGAACACAAATAGTTCATCAAGGATGAAACTATACAAGTGATCTTCGAATACACAAGAACCGCGTAAGTCGGAGAGAGTCAGAAAACAACCTGGGGTATGGGTTTCTGATCTCACCTCATAAAGAGGTCAATCTTTTGAGGAACACCAACTGACTACGTATGAGGAAGAGATATAAGTATCGACTCCCTATTATGGCAAAGTGCCATGACATCCGAAATGGATTCCATGTTTATCAACAATGTTTGGATACTAGTTGATGTACCGCAAGGCATTGTGCCTACTGGTACTATATAAGTCTTCAAGGAAGACATACATGGAAGGCACATAACAACGTACTAAGCTGGGCTTGTAGCGAAAATGTATCGTTATCAACATTGTGTTGATCACAACGAAACCTTTTACCTGTTGCCACGGTAAATCCATTTGGATAATGCTTGCTGAAGCTACACGTTTCATTTATGAAATATGTCAGCTGAATGGCAGAACTGCGTTCCTTAACGGAAACCTTTTGGAGGATGTTTACAACATCCTGTCGGTTTTTGTCATACCAAAACTAGCAAACAAGGTTTGTAGGTTATTCGATCCATGTATGGATTGAAGCAAGCATTGAGTTCTTGGAATTATCATTTTGATGTAATCATAATGGAATATGATTTAATTCAAAACGAGTATGATTCTTGTGTATATAAGGAGGTTAGTGGGAGCGCACTGACAGTGGATGTCCGATAAAATAATGATAATATGTCATTTCTTGGAAATGATATTCCCATAATGACAATCGGTGAAAGCTTGGCTTTCATGAAAATTCTCCGTAGAATTCTTGGGAGAAACAACCTTTATTCTAGGAATAAAGATCTATTGGGATATATTTAAAGTTGTTAACACTCTCCGAGAAATCGTACATTGAAAAATGTACGTGACCTGGTGTCTCATACGCTTTGAGCATATGGATTCACAATCGGCCAATCCAAGTGATAGTCACTGGATTGAAGTTAGAACATCCTTTAGTATCTTAGAGAACTAAGGATGCTGTCTTAAACTATGGAGAATGAGAACTTGAAGTGACTGAGATCACTGTTGCAAGTTTCCTAACCGATAAAGACGACTAAAAGTCGCAAAACAGTACTACACAGTTTGAATAACGGAACAGTGAGCTGGAAATCTTCAAAGCAAGATACTGTTACCGAATAAACAAAAAATGCGGAATATTACTGCAGTTGAGGCAACAATAGAAGTATTTTGGGTCGATAACAAATCTAATTAGAATAGTGATAGTTCTGTTAGCGGCTGAGCTAGGCTACAGCGCAGGCTAAAGAATTAATGGTCTCATCAACGATCCAGATATATACTTGGACTATTCATCTGATACGTTCGGATCATACATCGTGGCGATGTGATGATCGTATAAATCGCATAAGACGATAATCATGCAAATCCGCTGACGAAAGCATTTTCTCAGAAATTTGAGCCAACCGTACATAGTTCGGGTGTAAGACACTCGAGTGACAGGCTATAGGCCAAGTGGGAGATTGTTGGACATATATGACCCATAGCATCACTATTTGTACAGATCATGGTGTTGTGTACAAATTAACTATGTGACAAAAGAGATTGCTCCTTTTATCATTTGTGATTAGATCACCATAGATATATAAATGATAGAAGGTCCATATGATTAGATCCAGATTGAGATAATATGAGACAGTATCAGTCCACGAAGATTAATCATCAAATATCCCTAGTCAGAGTATTATCGAGATTGGACATCGATAATGCGTAAAAGACTAGTATTACACTTGTACGCGTTGTGAGGGCATAACGACATAGTTCTTATATATTTGGGTATATAGGATACTCATGCAAGTGTAATAGGAGGTTGTGTTTTACCAATGTATGAAAAACAACGTCACTCTGGATAGACCCCTCGGAATTCCATTGGTAGTATGACTGTGTGTCTATGGAAGTCCGAAATCAGGGTAGGTGTATTTGGTCTTAACCTGAGACTTGCACCGCTAATACTTGCGACAATCAATGTACTTTGGTTTTAGGTCGTCCATGGCTTTAACAGTTTTTGTGTACGCCTCTGCTGGGTATATTGAGAATCGTAGTGTGTTGGGTGTGATGTAAGACGGAAGTATCACTCCAGTCATAGTGGAGATGATGATCACGTAGGATACGGAACTGGTTCTCTTATGTACTGCAGTCATCGGGATATTTTGACTAGGTCAAGTATATCCGATTATAGAGACTAGTTACCAGAGATCCGATATGTGCTTCATACGAGGCATACATAATTCCAGCCCCATGCCTAGCACGTGACATCTGAAACTGGATCGAGATACGCAATACTACGTATACTACGCCTGATATAGATCACTATATTCCTGTAAGGATATTTCTGGAGAATTAGGTAGGCATGGCGCTTTGCTAGAAGCCAACCTTGTCTTGTAAATCGAAATAAACATAGTACTAGGTACTTACGTGTTCGGATAGTCCGACGACCGAATTTACTGCCAACAACATCTGGGGATCTCATGGGTCGCTTCCCGAAGATTCACCGATGACGTATGACTCGCACTTTATTAATCTAGGATTAATTAGATGAGAGAGAAAATTAATCTTGGATTAATTACAGAGATATTTTATCTGTGATAAAATATCATAAAAGAGAGAGAACGATTAATTTGGAATTAAATTAATTTGAAGCGCCTCGTCACCAAATCAACTTAGTCGAAGCGCCTCAAAACAACCGGTAAGTTCGGCAACACTGGCGAGCCAGGTAAGTAAAAAAATGCATGCATGACTTTGATAGAATTGTCACTGTCACACACTGCACAAGTCCCATCAAAATGGGGGCGACTGTAGACACGCATTTTTACATAAAGCCCAATGATGAGCCTTGTATGGAGGCACTACCCGATAAGTTGCGGAAGTCGCGGGAAACAGACGTTGGAAGAGAAAAATTTAGAATACATACATACATCAACAATTTAACTCGCTTATTGGCCTCGGATTCGCCCGATTAATCTCTGTTTTAAAATATTAAGCCTCGGTCCAAAACCCCCTCACACATCCAAAGCCCATTTCGCCCAAGCCCAATCCAAAAATATTAAAACATTTAAAACACATGTCACAAATTAATTAAATCCATCAATCCAATTAAATTAAATTAAATCAAATCTAATTAAAATCAAAATAATCCATTTCCTAATTAAATCAAATCCCCTTCCTAATTTAATCCAATCACATCCCAAATTAAGAAATTTCCCCAAAAATATGAATATTCTTTCCTTAAATAATTAAATTAAATACACACATAATGGCTTGATTTGAAAACCCATGCACAACTATATATAAAAGAGGACATAAACAAACCCTAAAGGACCCTTCTCACTCCTCACGGCTCACACACAAAAAAAATCACAGATAAATAAACCCTAACACTCACGCCCTTTATCTCCCCCAACCCTCCCTCGGTATATCTCCCCTCTCTCTCTCTCTTCACGCCTCTCTCCCTCACGACCTCTCTCAAACACGAACAATAAAAATAAACCCTAAAGTCACACACGGCACACATCCCTCTCTATCTATTTTACCTCTTCTCTCCCGCCATCAACCGAATACCACAACACATGTGCCACAAAACAGCCCCTAAGTCGCCGACTGAACAAACAAATCTATACATAAGCCCTTCTCAACAAGCCAAGTCACTCACGACACACTTACCCCACTAACCTGCATACAACAAAAACGCACAGCCTGCTGACGTCCTCTCTATCTATTTTACCTATTCTCCACGCAGCAGCCCCATCACTCACGAGCTGCCCCCCTTCACGGCCAAACAACAAACAGAACCCTTAACAGCCCCTCATCACTCACGCCAAAACTGACCTACACCTATTCAAAAGCATACACTGCCAAGAACCCATTCAGCCCACGAACAACCTCACTGCCTACTTACAAAGCAACAACCACAAACCCTAAAGCCACCTACACTTAGACACCTCAAAATACATCCCCGAAATACCATAAAACCGATTTAAAAAAAATACCCAAAACAGTAGCCAAACCGAGATAAAAAGTCCCCAATACAGCAGCAAAATCGTTCCAAAACAGTGAAGAAATCGAGACAAAACAGTGGAACAACGAAGGAAAACATCGAACCAGCGAACCAGAAATAGTGACGGAGCATTAACCATTCCGGCAATGACGTAACGCACTTCTGAGGAGCATCTTAAACGATAATACCTGAGGGCCTCCTTTTTTATCATTTCTTTTCAGTTATTCTTTCTCGATCATTCGCATGCATATTTATGTTTATGTATGGTTTCATTTGTGTTGGATTGATGGTTGAGTGCTATCCCTTGCGGTATATCGGATGGAAACCCATACGTAAATTCCGTAGCCGAATCCGAATGGACGGTAGTGCGGTCTGTACTTGGGATACAACTCCACGTACCGCTTGAGAAACTTCCAAGCACGTGTTTCATTTAGTTGTTTAATTTTGCGTTCATTCATTGTTTGCATTTTATTATTATGTTATTCATTTCCCGCATGATATTGCCTTATTTATTTATTTATGCATTGTTAATCTAGTGCGCATGGGCTAATCATGATGGATTAAAGGTCCTCTATTTGAGGGAAAAAGCCTAAGGGCTACCTTTACCACGATATTTTACCGCGCCGGACAAAGTACGTTTGATTGAACGTGAGATATGTTCAATCGGGCATACGGGGTCCCATATTATTGCTTTATTTATCTTCTATGCATTGTTACTTGATGCGCATGGGCTAATTATGTTGGTTTAAAGGTCCTCTATCTGAGGGAGGACAAGCTTAGAAGGCTACCTTTACCACAATATTTTGCCGCGCCTTTTATTATTCCGTTGTTTATTTTTCGTATATTATTTATATGTTTATTCATGCATTGTGATCTAGTGCGCATGGGCTAATCACGTCAGATTAAAGGTCCTCCATTTGAGGGATAAAAAGCCTAAAGGCTACATTTACTACGATGTTTTGCCGCGCCAGACGAATTACACTCGATTGAATATGAAATACGTTCAACCGGGTATACGATATCCCATATTATGTATTTGTTTATTTATTCACGTATGTGTTTGTGTCATTTCGGATACCACTTTGGTATTCTCGTTCGAACGCGTTTCCGAACGCTATACGAACGTATGCATTCTGTCTTGTTTCCGTTCGAACGCGTTTATCAAACGCTACTCGAACGCGCATGCATTCTGTTTTACCATGCATCAGGTATTGTCCCGTTCGAACGTGTTCCCGAATGCTATACGAACGTGAACATTCTTTTTTATTATCATTCGGATGCGTTCCCAACGCTATACGAACGTGAACAATCTGTCTCATTATCGTTCGAACGTATTTTGAACGTTATATGAACGCATACATTCTGTTTACCGTTCGAATGCATTTCCGGACGCTACACGAACGTGCGAATTCTATCTTACTTTTGTTCGAACACGTTTCCCAATGCTACAACGAATGCATGTATTGTTTACCGTTCGAACACGTTATCAAACGCTACACGAACGCACATACAGTGAACAAATTTCTTTTCGTCACATTCCATGCATGTTTGCTTCATTGGTCATTTATTTTGCATTACATAATTAATTATATCGTTTCATTATTGACGCTTTTACTGTTATTAGTTATTTATATTTCCGCATTTATTTATTTATTTGATATGCTCATGAGATTACGTGCTCGCATTTATTATTAATGCCTTATAGTTGTTATTAGTTACATTATTGCACTTTATTGTTTAATACGTTCATGAATTATGCCTTCATTTTTTTATTTACAATTATGGGTGTGCAAACTTGTATGTTGCTTAAATTATCTTGTATGTGTTGCATGAGATTTTGTTGTACTCTTGCATTAATCTTTTCATTACAATTGGCATAAGTAAGGGACCATTCTGAACCCAACGGTTTGAGATCTTCCCTTACGAGGGTGAGTGCAACCTTAAATCATTTCCCAATTCACACTGGGTGGCGACTCCACATTATTTCTCCGTTTAGTCCCCCGCGTGCTATTCCGTACTCCCGACCGGGCCGCGAGTCTGGAACGACGTCATCCACTTCTGTGTCCTACACTATGAACTCTTGCATGTCAGGCTATGTCATTTGATTTACAAAGGTGAGGTTGGTGTAGCAATCCCTACCAATAGCTATGTACTTTGAGACATGATTTGGTGTGTAGCTTAAGACGTATCACATAGATATAGAGTTCACTCATTCTTTTGAGAAGTAGAAGAGTATCTTCCTTAAGGGTTGATTCGGTACTTGAACGGCTAGAGCGCTCAAGTCTTGATATTATGAATAAAAAGAATAACATTCATAATGGTTATGAATAAATTGTTCATTAGAGAATCAATGTTACTAAGGTAAAAATAATTATAGGGGTATAACAGATATTATGACCCGGTTCTAATTATGAGATACTCGTGAAGGGCCAATCTGCATGTAATAACTATATCGATAGACACCGACGTGGTTCGGCTTAATTTATTTATCTGTGGCAACGAGACTGCAATTTCGGATTTTTTAGGAATAACATGGAGTTAATAATTCATAATATTTAATTAAGAGTTTAATTAATATTCCGCGATTATTGGAGCTCGAAATCGTAAGTCCATTTGGTCCCCGTGCTAGCTCGATATACTGTAGCAGATTAAATATAATTGGATAGTCCAATTATATACTCACATATGAAAATATTATTAATATGATTAATAATATTATTTTGTCATACTTGAAACTATAAATTAAAATTTAATATATGGTTTTAATAATTATATGATAATTATTAAAGTCATGTCATTAAATTATATATGATATAATTAAGTAAATGTTAAATTTTTAATTTTTAAATTTGGGTTTTAGAAACCCTTGGACTTAATTTGGAAGTTACAACTTTTATTTTTTTGTAACATCATTTCCATTATGGAAAGTTAATATCGATGTTACAAAATTTTTAATTTGGATATGTGTGGCCGAAAATTGTAAGTTAGAGTGGGGAAGGGTTTTGTTTATTTTGGAAATTAAAAACCCTAGGTATAAAACGAATTGGATTTTTCTTTTTTGCATAACCTATCTCATTTTGAAACCCTAGCCACCTTTCTTGTTCTTCAATCTCTCTCAAGTATTGAGAAAATTAAAGTAAGAACAAAGAAAAAATCAAAAAGAAAACCTTTTGTGATTTTAATCTCTAAAGTGTTTAGAGATTTGTTTTCTGACTCTAGTCCACACTAGTTTCCGTTGATTACGAGACATAGCATGGAAGTCCTTTTGGCGACGAACCAAAATTCATCGTCATCTTTTTTTCTTGGACCCTCAGTAGTGAGCATTGTTTTTGCTCTTTGCAGCACATAGTCTCAGTGAAATAGAGCTCGATTTGTTTTTCTTGTGATCTAGAAATTTTAGGGAACTTTAAGGGGTGGTTTGTGAATGTGTTGGGATTGTTTTTGGCAGAAAAATCAGACCTGAAATATAGCAGAAACTGATTCAATCAAGGGATGATTTGGACAGTGAGATGGGCGCATTTCGGGTACAAAACAGTCCAATTTTGTGTCGTTATTTGGGAATAGTACCGGGGTTGTTCATGGGCTGAAATTTTTTCCAAAACATAAGTAAAATTTCAGTATTGGAACTGGTAACAATCGGCTATTCAGAGAGAAGGGAAAAAATTTCAAATCCGATCTCGAGTGCCTAACGTATTTCCGTTGCTCTAAAAAAGTGGTTCCTACATTTTTCCTAGTATATAAAGAGGTTCAGAATTCCTTATAATGGTTCTCTCTTTTGGTTGACTAATTTATTTCTTCGCTTGTAAAAGAGAGAAAAAAATTATTGTAAGTAAGAGCTAGTAAGAGGTCCGTCAGCCGAGCTAGAGTTAAAGGCAGGTTGGTACGATCCGATGTCCTAATAAAAACATTATTTCCTTTGCGTCCATGGACGTAGGTTGGATCCATTCCGTCGAACCACATTAAACCCTTTGTGTTCTTTGTATTTCTAGTTTCATTGCCAAATTTGCATTTAGTCCCCAAACCAAACAAATTCACAGTTGATGAAGATTTATCCGAAGAGTATTTTTTTCCCGAATTACCCCTGGAATGAAAATCAGCTGTCAATAATTGGCTCCGTATGTGGGAAAAGTATGAAAAGAAATAAGCAAAAAGTACGAAAAGAAATAAGCACGCTAAGATGATGGCAAGAGACGGAAACCATAGAACTGCAGAGGCTTCGACGGTGGAATGGATGGAGCGAATGGAAGAGACCCTACGAAATGAAAGGCATGATGCACAAGAGGAGAGGGAAACAACTCAGGCCCTTATAAAAACTATGATGGAAAAGATTGAAAAACTATATGAGAATACCGAAGGACCTGGTGGAGTAGGACCTAGCAGAAAGAGGGGGCGTGAAGTTCTCAGTTATAGAGAAAACCTTACTTGAGTGGAGGAATGAAGAGGGTCATGGGCAAATCATGACATCTCCGAGAGCCATATGAAGAATTGGTTCCGGAGAGAGATGAGGGAATGGGAGGATAAACGAAATGAAGAGCTCGGGATGATCAGAATATGGGGCAGCTTCTCCGCTCTCGAATGAAATATTGGCGATGGAATTCTCGAGGAAGTTCACCATGCCCGAGACATATACAAGGGCAACACGAACCCCAAGTCTCATGTAGAGAGGTTTGCTTTGTTAACGAAAATTCATGGGATAGTCGGAGAGGCCATCTGTAAGGTGTTCCCTTTAACCTTGGGCGGGTCAGCCAGCCTATGGTTCGGGAACTTGACCTCGGGGAGTATCAGCGGCTTTGTGCAGTTGATGAGATCCTTTGTCGACACTTCAATGTGGCATGTGTGCCAAGGAAGATGATAGGGTTGTTGAGGTTGATGAAGCAGAGAGACAACGAGTCTTTGGAAAATTTTTTGACCGGTATCATGGCTTGGTGTTAGAGATCGGGGCATACGTATCCCCGAAGGCCTTGGAAAGTTTTAAGGGAGTTCTCAGGGTCGAAAATTGTTGTCCTACCTGAGGATCCAGGAGATACCGGACTTTGCTGCTGTCTTAGAACAAGCGGGAAGTTTGTGCTAATGAATGAAAATGAGAAGATTGGCTGAGGAGGGGGAACCCTAGAGGACCAAGATACTCAGGGTGGAAAATTAGCGGGATATAGGTAGAGACATGAGGAGACCGATCCTGAGACAAAAGGCGTTTTGACCGATACCTTAAAATAATCAAATACATTAGAGAAGGTCGTCTACCCAGGTCAATCATGTCGTCGAAGGAATAATGTACACCACCCTGAACAGACCCATGCCCCAGATAGTTAGGGAAATCCATGATGAATGTCTATTGACTGAACCCGACCAGAGGAAGTGTTCGAATGAGAAGAGAAACAACAGGGCTTATTGTATGCACTATAATTCAAGAGGATACACCAAGGAACGATATAGAGACCTGCGGAGCAGGTGAAAAACTTTGTAAATAACGGATATCTGAACGAGTTCATAGACCGAACGGATACATAGGCCGACCAGTGCCGATAGTGAATCATCAGGAATGGTACTTATCGCTTGGAGCAGCTGGCTGGTACTCGGCTCAAGAAGCCTTAAAATAATCGAGGTGACTGAGGGGATATTTTCAATAGAGCTTCTCTTAAAATGACTCTCAAAGAGTTGTAAGATGGACAATAGACCCCTTGAATATGAATAAGGCTTTTCCCTTCTTAAATAAGTTTTTTTTCCCTTATGCTTGTTTATTATTTTGATAGGAAAGGCATGTTTAGTATTCTTGTGAGATGCTCGCGATCGGGATACATGAAGGGGTGAAGGGCATGTGGGAAAGGCGTGAACCCCCCGTGGCATACCAATCTCTGGTGTCATGATCAAATCCCCGGGGCGGAGCGTCACAGCCCAATGAATTGCACTTTTGAGGAGCTTAAGCGTACGGGCCTCTGTGGCATTGTGTATCATCGAGCATGTCGATTACGGGGAAGGAGAATGCCCTCGTAGATTTGGCTACCCCATTGTGTATCATCGGGTATGCCGATCACGGGATGGAGATGCCCCCGTAACTCTGGCTATCCCATTATGTATCATCGGGTATGCCGATCACGGGGATGGAGAATGCTCTCGTAGCTCTGGCTATCCCATTATGTATCATCGGGTATGCCGATTACGTTGAGGAAGAATTCCACCATAGCACTGGCTATCCCATTATGTATCATCGGGTATGCCGATCACGGGGAGGGAGAATACCCTCATAGCTTTAGCTATCCCATTTTATATCATCATGTATGCCGAAGACGGGGAGATAGAGTGCCCCTATGATGTCTGGTCATCCCATTTCGGATCCGTAAGAGCATAGCACAGGAAAACCTGAGGGTCTATGTGGCGTTTGCAGACTCAGGGCTTGCCTAGCATGAGGAGAGTCTCGTGGCTATTTTGCCACCCCCTCGTTCCGTAGCTCGGTTCACCGGAACATTGAACTATAAGGTTCAAAATTATTATTTTGGGTAGCATGAGACATGACGTTGTCTCGGGCTCCAATGTTGTTTCTTTTGGGTCAGTACGGGGTATCTGTTAAGTCACCCTCGTTTTGTTTGTCTTTTTTTTTTTTATCTTGATTTTATTTTTAATTGATGGCCCAAAGTGGGAAGCCATTTCGCTATCCACATAGATTTTCTGAGGATGAAAATTTTCCCTTGCGGTTAAGTTCTGGATAAAAATTTGATGGCTTGGGTCTACTTTCATACCGTCGAGGTCGTGGTGATTTATTGGATTGGGTATGTTTTCGTACCGCCGAGGCCGTGGTAATTTGTTGGCTCGGGTTTACTTTCATACCGCTGAGGCCATGGTGACTTGTTGGCTCGAGGTTGGATTACGTCCCGTCGAGGTCTTATTCTTGTTGAGTGGCACAAGGAGGAAACATTCCATTGTGGCCGAGTGCTTATAATGGCTCAAGGTCGGTTTACGTCCCACCAAGGCATCTTTATATTCATTAGCATGGGGTCAGAGTTTCTCCCCCATGGCCGAGTGTTGATGACACAGAGAGGGAACATTTTCTTGCGACCGATATATTATAATCAGCTCGGGGCTGGGTTACGTCCAGCCGAGGCCTTTTTATTGTGTGACTGCCCGATGAGGTAAGCTTTCCCTCGTGATATTTGTTTTATTGTGCAGGTTTTTTAGATCATTTTCTTCCAAGTTTGTGGCATGCTAATAGCATGCATTAGCCCGATGTGGCATGAGATGAGCTTCTCCAAGTAGAGAAGCCAATGAGTGAGCTAACTCGGGTTGGCTCGGATTAACCTTTTCGATTAGAGAGCGCCAAGCAGAAGAGATGACCAAGTTATGAATCAAAAATTGAGATGATGAATCAGAATTGTGAACCCAACGTGGATTTTCATAAGGAGCATTGAAGCTTGAAGTTACGGTACATGCCGAGAGATGGAGCACACTTGAGATTTTGGACTGGATCAGGATTGAGTGTGAGCCCAAGGACATCAGATCGGCTTCCAAGTCCATGCACCATCATCTTTTTTATAGTTCCCGGTAGACCCGGCCGGCGGTTCGGTTCCGGTTCGGAACCGACCGGCCGGTTTCCGGTTCCACAAGTGTGGAACCGGAACCGAAACGGTTAAATCCGGTTCGATTCTGGTTCCACACTTAAGTGGAACCGGAACCTTGAACCGAACCGGAACCGACCGGTTCGTTCCAAACCTTTTTTTAATTTTGAAAATTAATTAAAATAAATGAGATTAATTTTATAAATAAAAAAATTTATTACATTGAAAAGGTTGAGCTTAAATTTTTAAAAATTTAAGTTGCCTACGTATCCTCCAAGGGTGAGAGGAATCAAAGCTCACGTAGTTCCATTACAATTTTAAGACATATCCCCTTTGTAAATTACAATTTTACAATTATCAATCATCATTATCAGTTAATCCGTCGGCTCCAGTTCCGCTTGCACTTGTTGTTGCACTTGCAGAAGCATTATCGAACAAATCTTCAAAATCATCGAGGGCATCTTTTTGTTGTCTCAGATCAGCTCGAGTCCAATCATCCACACAAGCTGTTGCTTCTAAAGTGCTTGGATGTAATGAAGATCGCCTAGCTTCCAATATATTACCTCCCAAGCTGAAGGCTTGCTCAACCGCAACGGTGGAAATAGGTGCTGCCAATATCTCTTTAGCAATAATTGATAAAACATGATATATATTTTGATGCAGTTCCATCATTCAAGGATTTTAAAATTTTTACTGCATAAACTTTCATTAGAAAACTCAAAATTGGTAGATAAAAAATTATTTAATTCAGGGTTATTAGTTGTCGTATCCCTAGCTTTTTATTTCGTTGCAATAACCAACGATCCCCTGCGCTAAGTCTTGTTTGAATTACCGGTTCGCTACTACTAGATTCACCTAATGTTCCTAAGTTATATCTTACAATATAATCATTAAATAAAACAATTAAATCATTTCTTAATTTCGTCATTATGCTTGTAATATCAATTTCATCTAATATTCCTAAATAACCATAGTAAGCTTGTAAACCACCATTCAACCTTCTAATTTAAATCTAGGATAAAAACAGCAGCAATAAGATAAAGTAAAGGAATTTCCCTAAAATAATTCAACCATTTTACCTTCATAGCAGTAATAGCTTCCAACAAAACAATATCATTAGGATCGCTACTGTCAACATGCTCATCGAGAGTGCCAACAATATTCAAACTCTCAAGAAGAAATAATATGCTGTAGGATAATAAACACCGCTAAAAACTAAAGTAGCATCATTAAAAACTCTTAAAATATCTAAAAAAATTTCATAAATATCCCATTGACTAGGATAAAGTGTGATATTTTGAACATGTTGAGAAAAAAAACTACATAATACATCTTTGTATTGAAATGCTTGACATAAAAGAAAATAAGTTGAATTCCAATGTGTTGGAACATCTCTTGAAAATTTAATCGGTTTAATACCATTTATTTTACAAAACTTGGTCCATTCTCTCCTAACTTGAGAATATGACCAAATACAGTTAAGTGTTGTTTTAATTGGATCAAGGAAAGGTGATAATAATTTTAGACCGTCTTGCATACACATGTTAAGGACATAACATGTACAACGAATATGAAAAAATTGACCCCCTAAATTTGGTTCACATAAGGATTTTAAATCACTGATGGATGCAGTATTTGCAGATACATTATCAAATCCGATTGTTAAAATTTTTTCTACTAAACCATATTCATCAAAAATTACCTTCATCATTCTATAAATATTATGTGCAGTATGTTGGTCATCAAAAACTCTAAATGCAATAAGTCGTTTTTGCATGGTAAATGATGCATCAATCCAATGACAAGTCACACCCATGTATGAGTGTGTTTGCCAATGATCACTCCAAATATCAGGACATATAGAAATACGACATTTCATCTCTTTAAATATTTCTTTTAAAATAATTTTACCATCTTTATATAATTTGAAAATATGACGTTTTGTTGTGTTTCGAGTCATTCTACATGCAGAATGGTTTAAAGCATTATGCACGTAATTAGTAAAATGAAGTTTTTCACCAAAGCTTAAAGAAAGATGTGTCATACAAGTTAATTTCGCAAATTCTTCTCTATTTTTTGCATCAGAATATTTAAATAAATCTACACTACTCGTACCTCAACTAGATGATGCGTACCTGGCCATTTGAGTTTGCGTCGTATCAATTCCAAGTTCAACCGGATGATGTCTTTCCAGGTGCTTGATCATATTGCCGTATCCACCAGAAAATTTATAGGTAACCCCACAATAGTTGCAAATTGCTCGTTGTGTATTATCTTCTAGGCGTTCCAAATGAAAATGAATTTTGAAAACGAATTTTGAAAACATCCGAGGAACGAGCCTTAATTTCTCTTCTCCGTGATTCTGCACCGACACTAGGGCCGCACTCTTGGGTTGGCATATTTGACATTATGTTCTCAGATGAGCTTGCCATTTTTCGTTTGAGAAATTAGGAAGAAAAATAAGAAAATTAACAACTAATTGAATTGAGATTGAGAATAAGATTATAAGAGAATTGTATTGAAGTGAGATTGAGAATAAGAGAATTATAGAAAATGAGAGAGTTGAGAATTTGGTGTGTTGAAATAATGAAAAATGAATCATATTTATAGAGTTTTAGAATTTTTTTGATACCAAAAATGCCCCTAAATATAACCGTTTTATTACCGTTATTAGGGATATATTAGTAATTTATATTTTAATTTATAATTTTTTTATAATTTTTTTTTCTTATTTGGGCAGGGAGCCAACGGCTAGTAGCCGTTGGGGAAGGGTTCCTGTTGGAACCCTACGGTTCCAACAGGAACCGTCGAACCGGTGGAACCGTACCGTTCCACCAGTTCCGATCGGTTCGAGTTGGGGTCGAACCCCAACCGAACCGGTCGCCAACGGTTCCGATTCCGGAACCGAAACCGTGGCCGGGTCTAGTTCCCGGCATCAACTCGTTAACTCGATGATACCGAGAACTAGGGGCAGATGTTAATGGTGGTTTCCAGCTCTTAATAAGTCAGAATCCCAAGGAATGGTAGAATGAGAATTGTGGTTAACAGACAAAATGTCAAAGTCATTGCAAGGATGAGAGGTCGGACATAAAGATCTGAGCCCGCTGTGCAAGAAGGCAACCTGAGGGAAGAACTAAAGGATTCGACAGCACAAGAACATCTACTAAGACTGACCCGATGTTAGGGATCAAATTCAGTAATATTTGTGCAGATGGAGACTTACCCGATCAGATGAGGGGCTGCCAGATTCAAACATCATCATAACACAAGTGAAGACCGACCCGTCCGACCTGATGAAGTCATATGACATTTCAACCCGACCTGGTTAAGAAGAGAGGAAGAGGATCCAACACTGATCACCTCGATATGCCTACCTACCTAAGTCGGGGCTGCTGATTCTTATGCACATGTATGGATGACGTAAGGCCTACATGAACCCTATAGCTTCCAGACGGTTGGATGGGCATAACGTACGAGTAATGAGCAGTAACGTCCTAGTAATGGGCAATAATGATAAGGAAATGTGGATGATGTCATAAGTTTTTGTAACCGTAGAATTTGTCTTAATATATAAAGGGGTTGAGAATTCCTTGTAAAGGGTTCTCTCTTTGGGTTGGTTAATTTGTTTCTTCGCTTGTAAAAGAGAGCGAAAATTTTATTGTAAGTAAGTGGTCGGTCAGCCGAGCTAGAATTAAAGGCAGGTCGGTACGACCCGAGGTCCTAATAAAAACATTATTTCTTTTGTGTCTGTGGATGTAGGTTGAATCCATTCGCCCGAACCATGTTAAACCCTCTGTGTTCTTTGTATTTCTAGTTTCATTGCCACATCCAAACAAATTCACAATTGAAAAATATTTATTCGAGAAGTGATTTTTTTTCCGAATTACTCTTGAAATGAAAATCAGTCGTCAACAAAATTAATATTACTCATTATTGATTCCAACAAACTTTACATCGAAGGAAATTAGCATACTGGTATACAAGAGTGAAGAGAGGCAAAAGTCTTCCAGGAATCAGACAAATAACAAGCAATAGCGTGTAAATCACGCATCATAGGAAATTGTGAGGGAAAATAAACATAACTCGTGTCTCGTGATATTTGACCAATTAATCGAAATTTGTATGATATTTGACCAATTAATCGAAATCTCCTTATGAAAAGTAAAATTAACAGGTAAAAGATTTTTTTTTTAATTTTTAAATATAATGGGAGATTTTAATTAATTTTATCAAATATTAAAAATTATCCTCATTATATATTATTATTATTATTATTATTATTATTATTATTATTATTATTATTATTATTATTCTATTTTCGGGGGTGTAAAATGGATATAAAAATTATAGACTTATCATGTGCTGAAGCAAAAGGTGTTTGATATCATCTCAAATTTCAACTAAACACCTTTCGAAAATGAGCATAATCCCCTTATTTTTTATAAAATTAATCGAAATTTTCTTAAAAATTAAATAAAAATCTGTATCTTTCAAAAATACTCTCATCAGTAAAACTATCAAGTAGGATTGGTAGAAAATCACGAATTCCTATCAGAATCTCATACTAAATGAAAACTTTAGTCCGGATTTAGGATGATATGTCGTCCTAAATAAAAAAAATTAGACTGGAATTCGTGACATTATTTTATCTCAAATATAGAATTTTAACCTAAAAAGTCTTGAATCATGATCCCAATCGGGATTCAGGGAGACAGAGATCATATACTATTCGATCCGGAATTCGGAATGATTTTCCATCACCATTTAAAATATCGATCGAAATTTATGACAGTTTTTTTTTTTCCGAATAATAATTGGGATGAGACGGAAAATCCCTATTGATGGGTTTTGTTGTAGAAAACTATTACTCCCAGTCTCTCACGCCATCCTGAGAGAATTTTTGGGAGGTGGGAGTAGTAGCCCTCTTTGTTGTAACACCAAATATGGGATTTACGCTTATTTTCTCGAATTTGTCAATCACCATTTAATTTCCTTTACGCACGCTTTACAAACTAGGAAAATAAATTAATGATAATGGTAACTAACAGTGACAAAGCTTATGCCTAGCCAATCGTTATAGTTCCTGGTATTATGGTCCACGCTATGACTGTATATCAATGATGACAATGCTTATATAAATTTATAAAATTTATAAAATTTATTTAAAAATTGTTTAGATGAAGTTTATTTAAAAATTATTTATATAAACTGTATTTTAATTCCACACTAAATCTATTTATTAAATTATTTATGAAATGGTGGTTTGAAATTATGTTGTTTTTACGGATTTTACGGATATTATAGATTTGACGGTTTATTGGATTATAAATTGGCAATTGCTACATGGATATTTCAAAAAATTGTACATTACACACATGCGATAGGATCACACTTGAATCTACTTAATGTTCGACCACATACGGATCCATACAAGTACAAATAAGAAAGAGTACGCATAAAGTTAAAAAAACATAAAAACATTACTACATTATTTAGTTACAGGGACAACATCTAGAAACTTCACTTTAATCTTCTTGAGCTTTGGCACAACATCTGCCATATCCATTCTCTGGTCAGGTGACTCTGTGCAACAGTCCAATGCCAAATGCATGATGCTTAACATGTTAGGGTTAGTGCTCAGAGTGCCAATCCAAATCGTATTTATGTCCGATTCATAAATACGAGCAATTCTATTTTTCATAAATATTACTAATTTTATGGTAGCACCATTGTCTTTTATACACATATTCGGTCTAATCACGATTAGATATCTGATTCCGATTAGACCGAAACTAAATCCGGTTTAGTGATATGTGTCTATTAGACAAAGACCATATGATTTACAATATAGTGCGCAGTTACAACGTAGCTTGTAATTGACATTGGGAAGTGTGCTATAAGATGTATATTCTTAAATAAAGTTCCTGGTCAAGATTTACTAACACGGGTCGGTTAGTAAAATCCGCTGAGACCAGTACATGTCGTATATCGTGACTTGGTCCGATGGTTTATCCCGGTGAACCATGAGTATCGGGAGACTCGTATAGACATGTAAGTGTTTATTTGATAAGACACTGAACGACTCACTGAAGGTTTCCTAATAGATGGTACACCAACGTCAATAGGAACCTTCTCGAGTTGAGCGAGCATAGTGGTCCTTCGATTCGAGATACCACTGTGGATATATGAGCTATCATCCACACTTTGATGGCAGTCACGTCAATGATCTATTCATGATCATACCTCCGTCTGTTCGTTGGGTGTGGACTGATGCTCATGATATCCTGTGTGTATCAAGATAGGATCCGTCAGTTCTGTGTACAGGGCATAGGCATCCAGCACGTGTTTACGATCTAGTAAATCCATGGCCGTGGTATAACGTCAGAAACCAGTTCCGAGTGTTATTTCGTGATCGTAAATTGAAAGTCGACTGTATTATACCGAACAGATTTGACGTTCTCATCTATATCCTACGTATAATACGGATAACCTGTGACGGAGGGATTATACGTATGCAGTGACCTCGACTTGTATAGTTTAGCGAGATTATCCGTGGTCATCATAATCCATGAGTGGGTGGATTATGGACACGAAATTGGATTTGGTGACGGATAAACCTAAACTTAGAGAGTCCCACAATATGAAGTGTACTCGTTGAGCACTTGGGCAACTCGAAATGAATAATATAGATTATTCATTATACTTCACCGGATTAAATGAGTTAATTCGGATCATTTAATCGTAAAATGTTAACACATGCAATTAGGGGATTTTGTCTGTGTAGGACACAGAAACTGACGACGCATGCTGTTCTAGGCTCGCGGCCTAGCTGGGAGTACGAAGTAGCCCGCGGGGGACTAAATCGGAGAATAATGGAGTCACCACCCGGTGTGAACCGGAAAATGATTTAAGGCAGCACTCACCCCTCGCAAAGGAATACCTCAAACCGTTGGGTTCAGAATGGTCTCTCACTTATGCCACTTGTAATGAAATGATTTGTGAAATAATCTAACCAAGCCTAAGCAACATATATTTCCAAGGATAATTTACTCCTAAGTTCACATGTATAAAATAAATCATCATAACGGCAAACATACAATAATCTTATGAACATGTTGAATTATCAAACACGAAAAATAAATAACAACCTAACATAAACGTGAATTGAATGCCTATTGCGAAAGAAGATAACCAAATCATGCGTAAAGGAATAACGTACTAACAGCTTAATCATGCTTAAGAACCAAGTAACATACTAACGACCTAATCATGCTTAAACACCACCTCATGAACACATCAAATAGATAAATGCGGGGATACAAATGGATGATAACAGTGAAAGCATCAATAATGGAATGGTATGATTAATTACATGATACAAGAGAAACCACCCAAGAAGCAATTATGCATGAAATGTGATGAAAAGGAATCAGTTCAGTGTATGCGCGTTCGTGTAGCGTTTGAAAACACGTTCGAACGGTAAACAGAAGGTTCGCGTTCATATATCTTTTGAGAACACGTTCGAACGGGACAAGACCTGATGAAACAAACTGCATGCGCGTTCGAGTAGCGTTCGTAAACGCGTTCGAACGGTAAACAGAAGGTTCACGTTCGTATAACGTTTGAGAACGCGTTCGAACGGGACAAGACCTGATGAAACAAAATGCATGCGCGTTCGAGTAGCATTCGTAAACGCGTTCGAACGGGAAACAGAAGGTTCGCGTTCATATAGCGTTCGAGAACGCGTCCGAACGAGACATGACCTGATGCATGATAGACAACGCAAACACATACACAGATGCACAATGTAGGACCCCGTGTGCCCGATTGAATTCATTCCCATTTAATCGAGTATACCTCGTCCGGAGCGGCAAAACATTGTGGTAAAGGTAGCCTTTAGGCATTTTCCCTCGAATAGAGGACCTTTAATCCACCCTAGTTAGCCCATGGGCACTAGAATGCAATACATGCGTAAATAGAGCAATGATATGCAAAAGGTCAATAACATAACAAAAGACGCGGCAAAACATCGTGGTAAAGGTAGCCTTTGGGCATTTTCCCTCGAATAGAGGACGTTTAATCCACCCTAATTAGCCCATGCGTGTTATATTATTATGCATGCAATTGAATAAGACAATGATGTGGAAATCCATATGTCCGATTAAACATATCTCACATTCAATCAAACATACTTCGTCCGGCGCGGCAAAACATCGTGGTAAAGGTAGCCTTTAGGCATTTTCCCCCGAATAGAGGACCTTTAATCCACCCTAGTTAGCCTATGTGCACCGCATCATCAACACACAAACAAATAACATACAGAAAGTAAATGGCGAAATATAAAATGCGGATAATAAACAATCAAGATAAAATAAAGTGAGATATGTGCTGTTTGCTCAAGTGGTACGTGGAGTTGTATCCCAAGTACAGACCGCACTATAGTCCATTTGGATTCGGCTACGGAATTTACGTCTGGGTTTCCATCCTATATACCACAAGAGACGACACATTTTCCATTCATTCAAGGGTCACAACACACATCCACAAGCGACTCCCATGTGAAGAAAATAAATAAAACAATTAAAAGATGAATGAAAATGAATAATAAAAGTGCCCTCAGGTCTAACCTTTTATGTCGACTCTCAGAAGAGCGTTACAAGGCCGTCGGAAGGGCTAACACTCCGTAACTTTTCTGGTTCGCTGGTTCACATCTTTCCTCGCTGTTTCACTGCTCGAGCTACTGTTTTCACTCCGTTTCACTGATGTTTTCGTTGTATTTTCTGGTCACTATTTTTGGTTTATTAATGGACTGTTTTCGCAGTTTTAAAGGGGGTTGGGACTGCTGTTTTGTGCGGTTATTTAAGGGTTTTAAAGTGCAGTTTTTGTTCACCGTTTTAGGTGATTTAGGCCACTGTTTGGGGTATTTTACGGATATTATAGATTTGACGGTTTATTGTATTATAAATTGGCAATTGCTACATGGATATTTCAAAAAATTGTACATTACACACATTCGATAGGATCACACTTGAATCTACTTAATGTTTGACCACATACGGATCCATACAAGTACAAATAAGAAAGAGTACGCATAAAGTTAAAAAACATAAAAACATTACTACATTATTTAGTTACAGGGACAACATCTAGAAACTTCACTTTAATCTTCTTGAGCTTTGGCACAACATCTGCCATATCCATTCTCTGGTCAGGTGACTCTGTGCAACAGTCCAATGCCAAATGCATGATGCATAACATGTTAAGGTTGGTGCTCAGAGTGCCAATCCGAATCGTATTTATGTCCGATTCATAAATACGAGCAATTCTATTTTTCATAAATATTACTAATTTTATGGTAGCACCATTGTCTTTTATACACATATTCGGTCTAATCACGATTAGATATCTGATTCCGATTAGACCGAAACTAAATCCAGTTTAGTGATATATGTCTATTAGACAAAGACCATATGATTTACAATATAGTGCGCAATTACAACATAGATTGTAATTGACATTGGGAAGTGTGCTATAAGATGTATATCCTTACATAAAGTTTCTGGTCAAGATTTACTAACACAGGTCGGTTAGTAAAATCCACTGAGACCAGTACATGTCGTATATCGTGACTTGGTCGGATGGTTTATCCCGGTGATCCATGAGTCTCGGGAGACTCGTATAGACATGTAGGTGTTTATTTGATAAGACATTGAACGACTCACTGAAGGTTTCCTGATAGATGGTACACCAACGCCAATAGGAACCTTCTCGAGTTGAGCGAGCATAGTGGTCCTTCGACTTGAGATACTACTGTGGATATATGAGCTATCCTCCACACTTTGATGGCAGTCACGTCAATGATCTATTCATGATCAGACCTCCGCCTGTTCATTGGTTGTGGACCAATGCTCATGATATCCTGTGTGTATCAAGATAGGATCCGTCAGTCCTGTGTATAGGGCATAGGCATCCAGCACGTGTTTACGATCTAGTAAATCCATGGCTGTGGTATAACGTCAGAAACCAGTTCTGAATTTTATTTCGTGATCGTAAATTAAAAGTCGACTGTATTATACCGAACAGATTTGACGTTCTCATCTATATCCTAGGTATAATACGGATAGCCTATGACGGAGGGATTATACGTATGCAGTTACCTCGGCTTGTATAGTTTAGCGATATTATCCGTGGTCGTCATAATCCATGAGTGGGTGGATTATAGACATGAAATTGGATTTCGTGACGGATAAACTTAAACTTAGAGAGTCCCATAATATGAAATATACTCGTTGAGCACTTGGGCAACTCGAAATGAATAATATAGATTATTCATTATACTTCACCGGATTTGTACGGGCCAAAATTGGGCAAGTGGCAAAAATGTCTTTTCTTTCAAACCCAAATAACAATGAAACCTACAAACAGAGGCCCAACTTAGTAGATTTAATACTATTTTGGAAAACCCAGGGCAGAGCCCAAAATAGACCTTATTCCACTTGCATGCAGATAAGGATACACACATAAAGCCAAACCAATAAACAGAATATAAACATACCTTAAATCATTACCGATTATTTCCCTCTTTTACTAAACATAATATATATCCTCCACATGCTGAGATTTTTGATCACTAAATAATTATATCTTGATCACGTTGTGGGACTTACCTCAATGTGCCAACTAAAAAGGCAGTATTTCTTGGCCTATAAATGGAAACTTCTCTACATTCATCAAAACTTCACTTATCTCTTACAAGCTTATGCTCTCTGACACAAGCTCTCTGAGCACCTCACTCCCTCAAACATTTATCACCGCCCTCACGGCAACCCAAAGAGTTCAAGGTAACATCAAACCTTGCTTTCACATTTTACATATTTACTGCTCATTTCATACTACTGACTTGAGCGTCGGAGTGCCCCCGGCACCCACCACAGTGGTGGATAGTCTACTCATGCTCACTCTACCTTTGTCTTGCAGGATCGCTAATGCCCCTAACCTACAAATTCTCGATTGTGGACCTCGGCCGAAATCCAACATCCACAATTTGGCGCCCACCGTTGGGCCTTACCGATTCATAGTAAACAAAGACCTCTCAGTCTACAATCCTTACAAAACATAACTATCCATGGCTTTAAGCAACAAAAAGACACCAGACCCGGTGGTGGCACAATTAGCCACTCTATAATTCAGTTACGATCAATGGAAGATGAAAATTGAGCCATGTAAAACTCCAGTACTAATATCTCCAATTGTATCTGGAACATTATTATTTCTTCAACCAGACGCGAGACTACTAGTCATCCCAACTATCTTATCAAGCTAATCTCTTAGAAGTAGTCAACAGTATGTCCAGTGAAAATTCACCATCAGAGGACCATCTTCTCCAAGCGACATGCAAAATGATAGTCTCCTCCAGACTATGTAGAAGTATCATCATCAACCTCTCACTATATGTGAAGATTGTCATACTCTCCATACGACAAGATAGATGGCTATCAAATCCAGACGACATTGACGAATTGTCACCACTTCTGGATAACTCAAGAAGATTATCATTTTCTCCATTCCACATTGATGGAATTTCATCCACTCCAGACGACGGGAAAGACGACGTGAATTGATGGTTATCTTCTCCAGATGACACGGGTGAATCTCAATCTTTTTCACACGACATGAAATAAGTGTCATCTCTTTCAGACGACGTTAAGATGATTTTCATCTCCTCCAGAGGACATGAAAGGCTTATCATCTCCTCCACACTACATGAAAGTAGAATGAAGAATTTAATGGACCTTAATCCTTTCTTTATTAAATTATCGTTGGGACAATTGGGAGAGGAATGATGAGTCAAGTAATTTGGTATTGTAGACATGCACTCGACAAAGCTCTGTGCATAGCTATCACATGGGAACTTACTAAGAAAGTACATATGATAGGCGACCCCTCATGCATCATGCATGAAGCCCATTGACACAAAAAGTAAAATTCAGGGCTCCAAGAGGATTGCAAGTTGTCCAATGCTCAAGATACCATTTTATCCCTATCATGCTTCACGTGGTTGTTGAAGAAAATTCATCCGACAAAAGAAGCCTCATAACTGACAAAGTGGAGATAAAGTAAGGCCAACTACCCATGCCGAAAAAGTTAAGTTAAATAAAAGCTCACTACCCATAGTGCACATGAAGCCCCATGCTACATGCAAATAAATAATGGCCCACTCAGCAAAGCTCAACAAAAGCATACAATACTTATTATAAAAAATAACAAAACATAGCATTATGTTATATACTCAAGCCACGTGAACAAGCATATATGCACCCAAGAAAGCCATATACAAAAGCCTTACACTAGCTTCCAAATGAAAATCCACATACAAAAGCCTTACACTAGCTTCCAAATGAAAAGCCACATACAAAAGCCTTACACTAGCTTCCAAAATGTGTAAGCCATCCACAAAATGCCAAAACGCATAAGGACAAATCATAAACCTATACTAGTCCACAAAGAAAAAGGACGAATTTTTCAAAATGAGAAAAAATCATACTACCTCTAATTCATTTAGAAACAAAAGCTAATTGGCCCACTCGCCAGATTTGAAAAAAGTAGTATGAAACTACCAATCCCACATGAATAGAGAGAGAGAACTCTCCTCTGCAAAAGGACAAAGCAAAAGCTCAATCTATGTTATACGTCGTCTGATACTACATCATAGACTGAAGTAGCTTCCTCCAAGCGTGCAAAACCAAAATTACAAAATGATACACACACGCTCCATATGCTAAAGGACAAGCACCAAATAAATCTCCACATTATCCATTCAACTGAGAGAATTAATGTACGGATCCAACTTGCTCACTCAACGAAACAACCAAACAATAATGTATAACAATAGAAGAGTGAGCCAGTCGACATGATGTATGAAAAATCTCGGCATTAGATGAATGTACGACATTCAGCAGGACACAAATGAAAAGCTTGGCACTAAGTGAGTCTGCCACTCAACACCACACATGTGAAGGCTTAAGGGAAAGATCCCATTTGACACAACAAGTCCAATGATAACTGAACATGCACATATGAGAAGTCCATTCGACACAACATGATGATGGTCGAATGGAATTCTTCCTTTATTCCAAAATAATTTAATTTCAAGAACACTTGTAGTATCATCTCATGAGGTCTCACTCGACATGCATGGGATGATAAAACATATTGTTCATTTAACTCCTGAACAACAAGGTGAAAGACCATCGACCCATGATGCATGGAGAAATTTCCATCTCTTCCTCAGGTGACATGAAATATTAGTTATCATCTCCATGCTACGTTGATTTAATAAATCCAATTTCAGACTACATAAGAAATCTTTTACCATCCCTAGTAGAATAAAGAACTCTCTTGAATCTCCTTTAGGTCCAATCGACCAACCTTTATCAGATTAGGTAGTATGGAAATTCTGTGTGACTTTCATCAAAGTTTATTCCATTGTATTATCATTGACCTTATTCAGGTCTTATATAATTAGTAATGACCTTGATAGGCATCCATATCTTCCATACTACACACGAGGATAATCATCTCCACACTACGTATGTAGATTATCATCCACTTAATACTATATGGATGTATTTCCATAAACTCTAGAAAGCATTGGAAAAGCCCCATGAACCTTCATCAGGTTCATTCGACCAGGTTAGGTAGAATGAAAATTTTCTTGGACCTCTTTTAGGTCCAATCGACCAACCTTTATCAAGTTATGTAGTATGAAGATCAAGTCTAGTAGAGTGAAGATTCACATTGACATTCATTAGGTTCATACGATCATGTCTTATGGACCTTTGTCAGGTCCATTCGACAATAGTCTCATGGTCAGGTAGAATGAAGATTCAGTTGGACTTACATCAAGTTCATTCGACCATAGCTTCATGGACCTTCATTAGTTTCATTTGACCGTAGTCTCCTGACCTTCATCGGGTCAGGTAGAGTGAAGAGTCTCATGGACCTTCATCAAAATATTGTAGTATGAGGAATGAACACCTTTTTGACCTTTCTTAGGTCTAGTAGAATCAGGAATGATGACCTTGGACTTTCATTAAGTCCATTAGTTCCATTCGACAGTAGTCTCGTAGGGTAGAGATGACCTTGATGACTTTCATCAAAGTCCATTCTATTGTAGCATCATGGACCTTCTTCAGGTCTAGTATAATGAGTGATGACATTCTTTGACCTTCATCAGGTTCATTCGAGAGTAGTCTCATGGACAGGTAGAGTAAGAATTCATTTGGACTTTCATCAAGTTCATTCGACTATAGTTCTTTGGACTTTCATCAAGTCCATTCGACCGTAGTCTCATAAGTCCTCATCAAGAGAATGCGTTATAACCTTGATAGACATTCATCACGTCCATACGACAAATCCATTCGATAGTAGTCTCATGACCTTCATCAGGTCTTGTAGTATGAAGATTCTCATAGATATTCATTAGGTTCATTCGACTGTGCCTTGTGGACTTTCATCAGGTCCATTTGATAGTCCATTCGACAGTAGTATTATGGACCTTCATCAGAACTAGTAGTATGAGAAGGAAAGACTCTTATAGACCTTTTTTAGGTCTAGTAGAGTAAAGATCCTCATTGACTCATATTAGATCATGTAGAATGAAGAATGAAGACCCTGTGGATCTTCATCATAAACGGAGTATGTAGACTCCCATGTACCTACATCAGGTATAATGGAGTGTGTAGACTCCCATATACCTTCATCAGGTATAGTGGAGTGTGTAAACTTCCTTAGACCTTCATCAGGTCAGGTCAGTAACTCTGATGTACTTTTTTCAAGTGTTGTAGAATGAAATCTTCTTAGACTTCCATCAGATCTAGTATCTGTAGACTCCCTTGTACCTTCATCAATATGTATGGTTGACTTAAGAAATAAGACAAAGAAACATCCTCCATATGGGACTTCATTATCAACCTTTTGCCCAGTCGACACAACAGACAAGTAAATGATCTCTCATTGTTTCAGTCAAACGGTGTATGCTTCTTACATTGAAAAGCCAGTGACTAGTCACTCGACAAATCCTCCAGACAACAGGTATCAATGTTCTCCTTTCTTTACTTACCATGATTGTGGTTTTGAAATTTACAAGCAATGCCATATGACATAGTTGAAGACCTGGACTACTCCTAGTCCAGATGACATTGAAGACTTCCCGTCGTATGGAGTGTACACTGAACCTTCATCTGGTTTAGTCGACTGGGGATATCCCTCATGGCTCATGTAAAATCAAGTTGAAGACTTCCCGTCGTATGGAATGTATAATGAACCTTCATCTGGTTTAGTCGACTGATGACATCCCCCATGGCTCATGTAGAGTCAAAATATGACCTTCATCTGGTCTATAAAATTTTAAAGACTCCCCTGGTCATTGACCAGTAGTATGGAGATTGTTCTGACCTTCATCGGGTTCAGTCGACTGGGAACATTCCCCATGGCTCTTGTAGAGTCTACATATGATCTTCATCTGGTCTAGAAAAATTTGAAGACTCCTCTGGTCCTTGACCAGTAGTATGGAGATTGTCCTGACATTCATCTGGTTCAGTCGACTGGGAACATTCCCCATGGCTATTGTAGAGTCAACATATGACCTTTATCTGGTTTAGAAAAATTTGAAGACTCTCATGGTCCTTGACCAGTAGTATGGAGATTGTCCTGACCTTCATCTGGTTTAGTCGACTGGGGACATCCCCCATGACTTATGTAGAGTCAACATATGACCTTCATCTGGTATAGAAAAATTTGAAGACTCCCATGGTCCTTGACCAGTAGTATGGAGATTGTCCTGACCTTCATCTGGTTCAGTCGACTGGGAACATTCCCCATGGCTTATGTAGAGTCAAATGGAAGACTTGAACCTTCATCTAGTTCAGTGGACTGGGGACATCCCTCATGGCTCATGTAGAGTCAACATATGACCTTCATCTGGTCTAGAAAAATTTGAAGACTCCCATGGTCCTTGACCAGTAGTATGGAGATTGTCCTGACCTTCATCTGGTTCAGTCGACTGGGAACATTCCCCATGGCTTATGTAGAGTCAAATGGAAGACCTGAGCATTCATCTGGTTCAGTGGACTGGGGACATCCCTCATGGCTCATGTAGAGTCAACATATGACCTTCATCTGGTCTAGAAAAATTTGAAGACTCCCCCGGTCCTTGACCAGTAGTATGGAGATTGTCCTGACCTTCATCTGGTTCAGTCGACTGGGAACATTCCCCATGGCTTATGTAGAGTCAAATGGAAGACCAGAGCCTTCATCTGGTTCAGTGGACTGGGGACATCCCCCATGGCTCATGTAGAATAAACATATGACCTTTATATAGTCTAGAAAAATTTGAAGACTCCCATGGTCCTTGACCAGTACTATGGAGATTGTCTTGACCTTCATCTGGTTCAATCGACCGGGGACATCACTCATAGACTCATGTCAAATCAAGTTGAAGACATGGACTTCCTACAGACCATACGACACAGTGTCGTGTAAAATATGCATTGAACCTTCAGCGGGTTCAGTTGACTGGGGACATCCCCCATGTCTCATGTCGAGTCAAGTTCATGACAGTGACTACATTTCGACCAGACAACTTGAAAAGACTCTGCAGCTCTTCTATCCTCACGAGTAGAAGACATTAAACCGAGACGATAAAAAAGGAAAGTATCTAGAATTCTGTATTCTTGATAGGTACTCTTACAAATCATGTTTCATACGACATGCATAAATTACTCTCCAAGTCAAGGACTTATTGACTTAGAGAGTAGGGAACAAACTGTACGGGCCAAAATTGGGCCAGTGGCAAAAACGTCTTTTTCTTTCGAACCCAAATAACAATGAAACCCATAAACAAAAGGCCCAGCTTAGTAGGTTTAATACTATTTTGGAAAACCCAGGGCAGAGCCCAAAATAGACCTTATTCCACTTGCATGCAAATAAGGATACACACATAAAGCCAAACCAAGAAACAGAATATAAACATACCTTAAATCATTACCAACTATTTCCCTCTTTTACTAAACATAATATATATCCTCCACATGCTGAGATTTTTGATCACTAAATAATTATATTTTGATCACGTTGTGGGACTTACCTCCATGTGCCAACTAAAAATGAAGTATTTTTTGGCCTATAAATGGAAACTTCTCTACATTCATCAAAACTTCACTTATCTCTTACAAGCTTATGCTCTCTGACACAAGCTCTCTGAGCACCCCACTCCCTCAAACACTTATCACCGCCCTCACGGCAACCCAAAGAGTTCAAGGTAACATCAAACCTTGCTTTCACATTTTACATATTTACTGCTTATTTCATACTACTGACTTGAGCGTCGGAGTGCCCCCGGCACCCACCACACCGGTGGGTAGTCTACTCCCGCTCACTCTACCTTTGTCTTGCAGGATCGCTAGTGCCCCTAACCTATAAATTTTTTATTGTGGACCTCGGCCGAAATCCAACATCCACAGGATTAAATGAGTTAATTCGGATCATTTAATCGTTAAACGATAACACATGCAATTAGGGGATTTTGTCCGCTAATAATTCTTGTGTATTTATATTTGATACATAATACGATTAGATACACATTAATTATTTGTCAAATGAGATTTTGACACATGCCATAAATATAAAAATACATATATGAATAAAAATATATGAACGTATTTATTATTTAATGTAAATAAAAATACATATATGTTTATTATTTAATTATCTAGTTATTTAAATGTTAAATAATTAAATAATTAAATTTCCAAATCTTATCCAATTTTCATTATGAATATGATACATGGTGAAATATTATTGGAACACTTGGCATGCTTTCATTTATCTTTATATTTGTCCAAATATGATTTGATGATGTAAAGTAAATGTTTTTAATTGATTTAAATTATTTGAAAGGACAAAAATACCCTTCTCTCTCTCCCATTTTCGTCCATATATATAAAAGAAAAGGAAAATTATTTTTCATCATCTTCTTCATCAAGCCTTGGACGAAAATTACACCAAAAATGAGTTTGAAAATTTGTTTGAAAAATCCATGAAGAAAAGAAGAAAAATCCAAGAAAAAGCTTAGGAAAAAACAAAGAATTAAAGGTAATTCTTAAACTCCCAAGCTTAGAAATTATGTTTCTAATTTCTTGTTGATCTTATGAGATCTTAGGGTTTCTTCTTTTCATAAAATTTGGGGCTTTGTTGTTTGATGGATGAATTGGAGGCATTGATGCATGTGTGAAGTTATTTAGGAAGTGATTAGTGTAATTACTCTCTAATTTAATCAATTGTTGTAGGAAAACTTTGTTGCCATTCTAGAGTGTAATAGCCACTCTTATTATGCCTAGAATTTTTCTAGAGTGATTCATATATGTGGTGACTTGATTTGGTGTGTTGATTAATTTGTTTAATCTTGAAATTTTGGATTAAAAGCTTGAAAATGGGTAATTTCTGTTTGCAGATCAGATCTGCCAAAACTGGAAATTATGTGATGATTTTGATGTCTTACGAATGTAATGGATGTGTTTTGGGAGTTGACACAATCACCGGAAAGTGTTTCCGAGTTGAAATAAGCGAAAACGGCCAAAAACGGCGTTACCGGGTGGATTTTGAGCCAACCGGGTGACGGCTGTGAAAACAGTGATTCCGTCACTGTTTGGGCAGCCCATGAACTGTCCCGACACTATTGAAGCTGACCTGGGCAGTTTCCATAAGTGTCGGGTAGTCGGTTCGGTTAAAAACACGTTTTCGATAATTTTACGGAAAAACGGTTTCGTAAAAGTTTCGCGAGTTTTCTCATTATTTTTGTTAATATATGACATTAAATAAATTGGTTAAGGTGAAATATGAATAAAGTGTTCATATTAGATATTGAATAATTTATTCGATATTTTTGAAAAAGTTTTAAAATACGATTTCGCCCGGACCCGCGCTTCCGCTGCGCCCCGACGCCCAAAACCCCAACATAACAAACAATCTATTTCGGCAGTAAAAGCTTGCACTCCTTGCAACAAATTTGCATCAATAAGTTTAATCAACCGTTGAGGTATTGAATCATTTATCCACTTCTTTAAACTCATTTCTCCGGAAAACATTTCATCAGTGGGCTTTTTTCTTGTGAAAGTTTCCATCAATAAAATTCCATAGCTATAGACATCACATTTGGATGAAATAATTCCTTCTGATCCGTACTATGTATTTTTTAATGTAAATTTATAAAGATATTCCATTAGATAATAAGTAAAAATCTTACGATGTAGTGATGCAAGCTTTACTTATATACGATTGAAAAAAATTGCAAAATTTAAAATTGAATTGAAATATTACCTGATGCTATATAACCAATTGTAGCCATTGTCATGATTTGTGTCACGTAATCATCTTGTTCATCTAAGAGCTTAGAAATTCCAAAGTCACTCACATGTGCAATCATATTTTCATCTAAGAGAATATTGTTGGGCTTCAAATCACATGTAATGAATGACCATGATGGAGATATTCAAGTGCCAACCCCACATCTATCATTATATTCAATCTCTCTTGGATATCTAGAAAATAATTGTGAGAATATAACCACTTCTCAAGACTACCATTAGGCATGAACTCAAGCACCAGGGCTTTAAAATCTATTCTACAGCAGCTGTTAAGAATCTTGACAAGATTTCGATGACGAATATTTCGCAATACTTCACATTCAACCTCAAAACTCTTGAATGCTCTCTCTAGCTGTAGATTGAAAACCTTGATTGCAACATTAGTACCATCATAAAGTGTCCCTTTATAAACTGAACCAAAACTACCTGTACCAAGCAAGTTGCATTCGTTAAATCCATCAGTTGCCCGTTGAATATATCTAGGTAGGAAATTCTTCTCCATGTTACCAAAGATAAAGAATCTTCACCATCTGGAACTTTTGTACTCTTGTTTCGGCATCTTATAAAGAACATGATGACAATTGCTATTAGTAGAGTGAATGCTATTATCGGCAAAACATATCTCAGGGCACGTATAGCAACTTTTTTGGATCCATTATTGTTATCTTCCTTGCAAGATGGTACTTGTAGCCTTGACGAACCACAGAGTGCATAATTCCCAATAAATGATTGAGCAGATAAATTTCTAAAAGGACCATTTGTCGGAATTTTCCCTTCTAGCTTATTGTGAGACACATTAAGTAGTTTGAGATATGAAAGTGCCTCCAATGACTTGGGAATTTCTCCAGAGAGATTATTACTAGAGAGGTCTAAGGATTCTAAGCTTGTCAAGCCACCAAATGATCCAGGTATAGGACCTTGAAATTGATTACTAGCCAAGGAAAGAGTTGCTAGATCTTTGAGGCCACCAATGGTCGTTGGAATATCACCTGATAATTCATTCCTTGATAAATTTAAATATGTCAAAACCTTCAAGTTTTGTACATTTGAAGGGAGAGAACCACTTAATGAATTTGATGACAAGTCAACTATCAAGATGTACTCAAGACTCCAAAATGATAATGGTATACTTGAAGTGAGCTTGTTGGAGTCTAAGTATAGGTCTCTTAGCGAAGTCAAACTCTCTAAGCATTGTGCTATGTGTTCGGAGAGCTTATTTCCACTTAAAACTAATACAGTCAACATCTTCAAGTGGCATAGATCATAGGGAATGGGTCCTTGCAAATTATTAAAAGAGAGATCTAAACCTTGTAGCTGTTGTAATCTTTCCACCGCAGTTGGAATAGTTCCATTCAAGTCATTACTGAAGAGGCTTAAAGCTATTAGACCACGTAAATTGCCAATCTCTCGAGGAATACCGCCCTTGAGTTTGCACTCGTATGCAAACAAACCTTGAAGAGAAGCAGAGAAGTTCCCAATTAATGGTGGAAGGACTCCATGTAATGGATTAGAATGTAAGGCTAAAGTTGATAGATCTCTGCAACTAGTCAAGGAAGAGAGAAAACTCCACTCTACAGTTGGTGATTCAGTCGTCAAGTAATTATCTGCTAGGTTGAGCACTCTGAGGAATCTCAAGTTGCCAAAAGTATTTGGAATAAGGCCAGAAAAAGAGTTCTTGTTCAATATAGGACATTGAATTCAGAAGCATTGGTGATGGAGGTGGGAAT
Source organism: Zanthoxylum bungeanum (assembly GCA_019454045.1). Classification (NCBI taxonomy): domain Eukaryota; kingdom Viridiplantae; phylum Streptophyta; class Magnoliopsida; order Sapindales; family Rutaceae; genus Zanthoxylum; species Zanthoxylum bungeanum. Next base: position 34,103 of record SKCR01048619.1, read on the forward strand.
TGATCCGGTAAGTTTATTTATGGACAAGTGTAAATACTCTATAACCGGAAGAGTGTGACCAATTGTTAACGGTAGGTGGCCTGAGAGTTGATTGGAAGCCAGATGAATGTGAGTTATGCTTGAACTATTGAAGATCGTGGGAGGAATTGGTCCACTTATGTTATTGTATTCAAGTTCTAGAATCTTCAGATTTTGTAGATTGCCAATCTCCTTTGGAATTTCACCTGACACAATGCCCACACATTAAGGAGTTATTGAGCTTTTCAATTTGCAAGTTGAATTGGAAGTGTTGATCGAAAAAAATACAGGCACTGGAATATGGGCCTTAATAAAACGTTCAACACCAGAAATCTTTGTTGTTTGATTTGAACATAAAAAATAAAAATAATCGAAAGCAAATTTGTGTTTTTATTCTGGAAATACACAATTGGGCTTTAAAGAATACAAATTGAAATACAAGCAATAAGAGGGATAATTAAGGTTGAGTTTGGTAGAGAGTATTTAATGAATATAAATTAGTTTATATATTGTGTAACAAATACTAAAGTATAAGATAATATAAAAAATAATTTAATGTTCGTGCGGTTCAATTTTATAAGAGTATAAGGTAGCGTTAAGTATACGTTTGGAATAGCGTTAAACTCTAACGTATACGTTAAGTTATAAACTCATTAACTCTATATCAAACGGTGCCTAAAACTCAAAAAAGATTCTTCAATTAAAAAAACATGAGAAATGGATAAATATGTGAAATAAAACACTTATAAAATTTTTACATCTAATATTTACATTTATAAAACTTGTTGATCCCACAAATTCGCAAACCCGAAAAATCCACCCGCAATGGGTAGGATTTGGTAAATATTTAAGCGGGTTTGGTGCGGGTTTAGTAATTTAAAACAAAATCCGCTGCAGGTTTGGTGCGGGTTTGGTATTGAGCAAAACCAGCGGATACCATTGCGGGTATCCGCTACCAGCAAGCGTAATTTTTTATTTTATATATCTTTAGGGCAAAAAAGTCTCTCGTATAAAAGAACTCACTAACTGGCAATTTTGAATTGACCTCTCTTAATTTTTTAATTACTTTTGGTCATAATTCAATAATTTTGATGATATGAATTTAACATAATGAATGATATTCAGCTAGTGATTCATGGATGTAATTTTGATAATATGAATTTGACATTATATTATAAATATTTTGAACTTTTATATATCTGTCCTAATTTGTAAACTGTCAAATATATTTCTTTATATGTTATGAAAAAGTATCAATGTTTAATTAAAAAGATTGTATTATTAAAAGCATAAGGGAATTCAATATTTTAAAAACCCGTAAAAAAATCCGCTGAGTACCAATGCATGTTTGGTAATTTATTTTTATATGCGGGTGTGAGTTTGGTAATGAAAATTAAAACCTGTAGTGGGTATGGTGCGGGTTTGGTAATTTATTACATATGCGGGTGCAGGTTTGGTAATGGCAAACCCGCACCAAACCCTACCCACTACCATCCCTAATCACCACCATCAGTGTTTGACTCCAAACAACTTTCGGTGGAGTGTTGAAATTGGTGAAGCTTACAAAATAGCTTTAAGTGCATTTGTTGTTTTGTTGACTTTTGAGTCATATATTTTACTATAAATAGGGAGCTCATTTGAGACTGTAGAGAGTGTGAGATTTTTATAAAGTTTCAAACACTTTATAAAATATATTCTTATAGTAATAGAATTGATTTTTCTCATAAACACTATTCTGTGATCAGAGAATCACAACAAATGATATTGGTAGCTTTGATTATACAATGGGGTCATAAAACAGAAGAGCGGAACTCGGTTCGTAAAATTTAGGTTTCAAAAATATTGTCAAAAATATGTTTTAAGCATACCATCATCTTGTTCATGTCGAGACGAGCACGGTGGTATTTTCCGACGATCGAACGGAGGCCCAGGGAGCCAGCACGCGCCTGGCAGAGAAGAAGTCACTCGCCCACGTGTTGCAAGAGGTTGAAGACGACTAATGATTACTCCCAAAAAGTACTCGCGGTTATCGCAGTATAGTTGGGGTGTCGATTCCTCAGAGAGATGGTTACAATGAACTAATTCACTTAATGAAAACGTTAGCAGAACTAAATTAAAGAAAGGTTTTAATTGGCAGTTTAGATTAAAGATTATGAAAAACACGTAGGAATTTATCAATAGGGAAAAACATCAAAGCGTTGGGAATCTTTCTTGTATCAAATCCTATATTTAGTACTTGATTCATTTTATTACTCAATTGAAGGTTTCACATCCCAAACCAATAATCAGAAGATATTTCAATCAAAACATATTATATTCTAAGGTAATCGATGAATTATTTTCTCTATGTTAACAACACACTATGTTATCGTTATGATCTATCTAACTTCGACAATATATCCACAGGCAATGCTGCAACAGAAGATCAACGCATAAAACAACATAACTTGTCACAACTAGGTTCCTCAATCACACATAGAAGAAGCATGACTATTCCTATGTGAAAATTGGTAAAACACAATCTCTGGATTCATAATAGAAAGATAATAAAGAATAACTAAATATCATTTGTATTAAACATTGACGAATATTTAGGAATAAAAAACATGAATATAAGAACTTAATTATAAGTTCTTAGCTTTGCCTAGGAGATTAGTTCTCCAAGAAGAAAGAGATACAGCCTGGATATATCGGAGAAACATCCTGACTGGCATGAAAATTCCTCTTTCTTCTCTCTTAAATATGTGACTTCCACTATATGTTGTGTATTTCTCCTCCTCTTTTAGGGTTTGGACGAGCTTAGGTTTATATAGGGAAGTCTTGGAGTCCATATATGCGTGAAACATGTCCGAATTATGTTTCTGGGACATTGTCGGGCGCCAAAAAGTGGGGGCTGTGGCGCCCAAGTCTCGGCCATTTTGTATGGGAGAGTGTTGAGGGGGTGTAGCGGCGTCAGTGCCTTTCTCTGGTGCTGTATTTTGTGAGTTTCCGCTCTTCCCGCGTGCTTTCGATGAGTCCGTAAAGTCCCGAAACACGTATAATTGCTCCAATCTTCATGTTCCATTGCTTCCTAACATCAAGACGTAAAATAAACTAAAATTAAGATAAAATACTTAACAATCAAGCTGAATTAGTGATGTTCGAAGTACACTTTCATACACTTATCAACTATGTCAGTGCCACATAATCACTAACTCAGCGCACTGTCAGTGTACAGTCAATGACACGTCAATGCACAGTCATTGCCACGTCGGCAGCCACGTCAATAAATGGGTCCCATTTCTACCATATCATTAGACACATGTCAGACACATCAGCATACCTGATAAATTTCATTGATCCCTCTAAAGTCTCTAAAATTTAGATTTTAGTACTAGAAGTTTTAGAAATTTATAAATAGACCATTGAGTCAGATTTAGACCAATAAAGTGTCTAATCCACCATTTTCGACCATTCTAGACACAACGATGACCTCCGATTTGTGAAAATCAGCCTCGATTTTATCCTATTTTTATTTTAAACTTAAACTTAAAATGGAAATAGAAGATTCCTTTTTGGTGCGATGAACAAGCTGACAACAACCAATTACTTCCTCTGAATGTCTCGGATGATAGATTATTTACACTGTACAGATCTGTTCGATATTATCGAGGTGCAAGGAGTGAGACTAGAATCTGTTAAAGAGTATGATTAAAATAAACTCAATAACAGAACTCTAGGTCAAATTAGGCAATGGATCGATCACAATGTCTTCCACCACATAGTACAAGATACAAATGCTTACGAAATATGGATAAAATTGGAAGATATGCTCCAGGCCAAGACATCTCGGAATAAAATCTCAATAATGAGACGTTTGGTGAACCTGAAGCTATGGAGTGGAACTTCCGTTGTACAACCAATGATTTCCAAAGCCTGGTGAACCACTTGTCTGCAGTACATATGCAACTGGGAGATTAAGTTCAAGCCCTCCAAACAAATTTAGGTGGAGTGTTGAAATTAGTGGAAGCTTACAAAATAGCTTTAAGTGCATTTATTGTTTTGTTGATTTTTGAGTCATGTATTTTACTATAAATGGGGAGCTCATTTGTGAGCTCAATTCATTCCAAACAACTTTAGGTGGAGTGCTGAAATTAGTGAAGAAAGTTTTGAGAGTGTAGAGAGAGTGAGTTTTTGTAAAGTTTCAAAAACATTGTAAAGTCTATTCTTGTTGTCATAGAATCATTTTTTCCTCATAAACACTATTCAGTGATCAAAGAATCACAATAATAAAGAGTACAAAAGAAAGAAGATGATAATGTATGAGAAAGGGCCGGATATCTCTTAAAACATATGTGGAACCAGTTATCTCTTAACTCTTAAAATAATTTTACCATCTTTGTATTATTTAAAAATTTAGAGTCTTGTTGTATTTCTAGTCATTCTACAAGCATCAAGATTTAAAGCATTCTGAATGGGTAATTAGTAAAAGTAATTTTTCACCAAAACTTAAATAAAGATGTGTCATACAAGATAATTTATCAAATTCTTCTCTATTTTTAGCATCAGAATATTTATATAAATCTACACAACCCGTATCTCTACTAGATGATGCGTACTTGGCCATTTGAGTTTGCGTTATATCAAAGTCCGATTTCAACTACATGTTGTCTTTCCAAGTGCTTGATCATATTGCCATATCCACCTGTAAATTTGTAAAAAACTCCACAATATTTGCATATTGCTCTAGCACCTTCATTTTCAATCGGGACTAAATGAAAATGAATTTTGAAAATATCGGAAGAACGAGACTTAATTTCTCTTCTTCGTGTATCGATACTAGAGCTGCTCTTTTTGGTTGGCACATTTGACATGGTGTTCTTAGATGAGCTTGTATTTTTTGTTAAAAATTATAAAGAATGAGAGATTGTAGATGAGAGAATTGAGAATGAGATAATTATAGAAATTGAGAAAATTGATAATTTGTGTGTTGCAAAAAAAATGAAAAATGACCCATATTTATATATTTTTGGAATATTTTGAGATACCTAAAATGCCTCTAAAACTAGCCGTTATATTAATATTGTCAAGGGTAAATTAGTAAATTGTATATTATATTTATTTTACTTTTTTTAATTTAGGGTAGGGAGCTCCCAACGGCTAGCAGCCGTTGAGAGCAGTCCCAACGGCTACTAGCAGTTGGGACCAAACGGCTCCAACCGAAACCGGCGAACCACTAGAACCATCCAGTTCCAACAGTTCGCCTTCGGTTCGGTTAGGGCTAAACTCTAACCGAACCTAAAACTTTCAGTTCTGGATTCGGAACCAGAATCGTCCGGTTGTAACCGGTTCGATTAAAATTCGGAACTGAAATCGTGGCCGGGTCTATTAAAACTAAACCAGCAAGCATAAAAATTGAGAGGTAAATGCAGTTAAAATCACTATATATATATATATATATATATATATATTATATATATATATATATATATATATATTATATATATATATATAAAACCTAAAACTTTCGATTCTGATTTTGGAATCGGAACCGTCTGATTCTAACTGGTTCGGTTCCAATTCAGAACCGTGGCCGGGTCTATTAACACTAAACCAACAACCGTAAAAATTGAGAAGTAAAAGTAGTTAAAATCACTATATATATATTATATATATATATCACTTATCCTTTGAACATTTTCATAGTAACCTATTATTTTATGGCTCCAAAACTTTAATAAAAAAAGAAGGCAAAGAGCTAATTTGACTTGATATATATTATTATGAATATAAATTAAATATTTGAAAAAAGACAAATTGTTAATATAACATAATAACAAAATAAAAATAGAGCAGAAGGATAAGTATCTTTTTATTTTTAAAGAAAATAATATCTTAGTGTTATTATTTATTTATTATGTGCAGACCAAATATGTAAGTGTGTAATGAAATTTTAATTATATGATTTGAAGTTTACTTATGTTGGAATAACAACCCCAGCTTTCTCGGTCATGAACTTGATTGAGAGTTTTTCTTATTTAGTTATTGTTTATCGAGTCTACAGTGTTTGGTGCTTGA
>SKCR01048620.1:0-40517 GCA_019454045.1 Zanthoxylum bungeanum
CGCCCAAGGGGCATTTTTCACTGGTTTTTGAAGCCAAAAACGTGAGCAAAGGGAAGCCAAGAGTTGGGTTTTGTGGAAAAAACCGCAAGTGTTAGCACACTACGAGACTTGCGAAGGTGGTAGGGAGGTTCACCCATAAGCCGGGATCCGTTTGACGAAGCTTGGAGCTCCGTTTCTCAGCTCAAAATTCTGTTTTTGGAGGCAGTGAACTGCATCATTTGTGCGCCTATGGCAGTGGCTTTTTGGCCTTGATTCGTCTCCAAATCGACTCAACCGATCGATGTGAGTATTCCGCCATCTCCGTTGGTGTGTTCACACATTCATTTCATGTCTTGTTTGATCTTGGGACCTAGATAATAACCAACAATGGCATCAAGAGCTATAGGTTCAAGCATGAAATTGTAGGGCTTAAAATTTGGGTAAATTTGTGTTGAGCATGATTTGAATAAATTGATTGTTTGAGTATGCTTATAACATGTCTAATTGCATTTTGGTTGGACCAATTTGTTGAAAAATGATTTGGAATTATTTTCCCCAAAAATTATACCTTGGCCGAATGTAAATTGGATTTTGGTAATTTGGAATTTTTCGATTTTGATTCATTGGATGAGTTAGAATCATATAGGATAATGTTAATTTGAATCGAATTGGATTGGATTTTGAATTGAACATAAAATCCCCAAATTAATCATGTTGGCCGAATTGGATGATGCCCTTAAATGTCTTGGTATTTTGATTTTTGAACATTGGATGTATTGGAAATCATTTAGGATGTGATTTGATGTCGATTGTGGGTTCGATTGGATTGAAACCAAATCGGACACAAAATCCCTCCTTTGGCCGAGTGCATTAAAGCATGTAATGGGTTTGATTTTTCAATTTGTATGTTGGACATATGATAATGATAATGAGCATGATTATTGGACTAATTTAGTGTTTTGGAAATATTGATTTAGTTGATTAATCTTGTAATACACTTTAGTTTAATTGAATATGAAATTGGATTTTGTATATTTAATTAATTGGGCCTAATTTTGGAAATTGGACTTTAATGTTGTAATTGGGCTTATTGGGCTTGATTTTATCAAGTAAGGTTTAGGCCGAATGGATTGGATCTAATTGGGCCCAAAACCACAACCATAAAGCCCAAATGCGACTTAATGAACCTTTAAAGTTTAATTGGGCCTAATGGGCCAAGATTGATTTATGGGCTTATGGGGTAAATCCCGGATTGGACTTTGGTTATCGGTTTGACCCGAGTTGACCAAAAGTCCACGCCTTAAGAAATCAATAAAAGCCCATTGGACTTTAATTGAATTGACGTTGGACGTTAATCGGTCTTTGAGACGCGTTACGATTAAATTTGGAATTTAAATCGTAAAAGGTTTATTAATAAAAGTGTAATATTTAATTTGGAATTGAATAGTATTAAATACATGTTATATTGGATTTAATGATGTAGTTTAATTTAATTCAAGAATTCGTACTTTGAGTACTTATTCGCAAAAACGAGTTGGACTCGAACAAAATCAAATCGTTGTTTGAACATTGGATGATCACTTAATTATCAGATTAATTAATTTGATTAGATTGATTGATAGCATGCTTATGTGTGTGAATACGTGGTTGTGTTGTATGTATAATGTATATCGGATGGATATTAGATGGGTGGACAATTTTAGAAATTGTTGTAATAAATTCGATTTATTAAATTGGACCTGCGTGTCCAGCCTTATCACCTTCATTCTCTTTGTATTCTCTTCTCACCTATTCCCCTCCATGTATATGAGGTTTCTTTAGAAGTGTAGTGTAACAGGTAGAAGTAATACAAGTGCTAGCTTGAGTGAGAAAGGGAGAGATTTGATCTAGGATCAATGTGTTAAGTATCCATCCGCATATCATTATTATTTATTTTCATACTCGCTTTATTATGTATTTAGAATGCATGTTTAAGGGTGTATGATGATGAGACCTTAACAAAGATAATTAAATTGGTAGCCAATTTGCACACGAAAATCCCTCAATAAATATCAAGCGTTTATTTTCCTTCCATTGAGTGATTCTTGCTCAAGATCCGAGATTGGCAAGGGTTGTTGGCCAAAGTCAAGCCCTTGTCCGTCGAAGATGTGTTTTAATCACGAGGCTTTGTTCCATATCGGTGTCGTGTCCAAGTTGTGGTTTGTTGGCCAAAGTCAAGACCACTTCTTGTCCATCAACATTGATTACGAAGCTTCCATGTCAATGGGTCCGCGCTTGACTGGGATCACTAGGTTTGTTGTGCCAAAGCCAAGGCCTAGTTGATTCAGAGGAAAAAGGTTAGGGTATATATTCGATATATAGGCATATATTAGATATATGTTTGGGACTTGGATGTCCACCTACTGGATCTAGGAGTTGGATGAGATCCAATTGATCTTCGAGATCTACCTAGTTAATTATCATACAATTTGTTGGCCAAAGTCAAGATTGTGTGACATTTAACGGGATCCTAGCCCACTAGGAAACACGGTTTCCCGAGTACTCCACAGAGGGTTAGAGGCTCGACGAAAAATAGTGGGAGGCAAGTATTGAATTTGCAACATTCGTTCGAATACTCGCTAAACGCGCTCATCTATATTTTACTCGTCATATTAATCAAAAGTATTAGTTGGACTAATATTTTATGTTGTTTTAAATATATATATAGTTGGACTATATACAAACTCATTCGATATATAGTTGATTTTATAATTGGATTATAGTAATCAATATAATTGAATTAAAATGATAGTTGATTTTATAATTGGATTATAGTAATCAATATTAAGATTATAGTTGATTAAATAATTGGATTATTGTAATCATTATAATAAATAGTACCTTTATTAAAATTGATTAAATAGTTAGACTATTAAAATCAAGAAAGGATTTGAAAAAGTTGAATATTTAAATGATTTAATTTTCATTGGGAATCAATAATAGGTTACTTTATTGGATAAAATAACTTGTTATATCTAGGCCCATAATTAAGCAAATAAGTAGAGCATAAAATCTTTGGAAGATTTATGTGATGATGACTTTAGTGCTTAATTTAATATACTTGACAATAAATCTATTTTAAAGTCAAAGTTTGCAATTGGGCAAGTTGCACAAGGTGCACATCATTTCGATATTCTAAAACCCAAGGCTTGGCCAAAGGTTTGTGAAATATTGAAAAGATAATTGACATATCTCAAAGTGACTACCATTTAGATATGGAAGACACGAAGGAATTAAAGAAAGGGCGAGGCTCTAACTTTAAAAATATTTGTCAAAGTTATGTTCACTACTAGTATTGAAATTGGATTTTAAATACTTAGTGTGGTACATAAAATATATGTATTGATGTTCAGAATCCGCTATGAGCTGGATACTGACTTCAAGCCGAGATTTCTCTACGAATCGAAAACGGGACGAAAGTCGCTATTTCGACCGTAGATACCTAAGTTTAGGAACTACCCTTTGGGTATGTACTTAAATTAGGAAATGTTATTATGTAACTAGTTTGACTAGAGACATTATCTCTATATCAGTGTTTAATCCGATGCGGATAAAACATTTATATTCTAGAACACTAAGTGTTTCATTATATAAAGATGATACTGAGATAAATACATTAGATGTAAATAACAGAATTTATATTTTGAATATAAATAAAATCCCAAACATATAAAATGACAAATAAATAGCTCAAATTGATTTGATCAATATAGACTTATTTGTGGCATTGTTGTCTAGGACACAATTAAACAAGACTCGTATATCCACACTTTTGAAGAGTGGGTACTAGGACTGATTTGACTATTCAAATAAGGTCTGCGAATCTAGTTTATTAGGTAAAATACCTAAAATACTATTTACTTGGTAATAGTAAAAGGGCCACCGATCTGTTAGCCCTATTCATGGTGAAGTAAGTGGGCCCATATCTAGCTAGGCTAGATGTGAACATGAATATTTCGTGACCTTAACAGATGTGGCATCACGTTGTGGTTATGTGTTTCTTTTGAAGAACACAGATCAGAAACTTTTGAAGTTTCGACACGAAGTAAATAAACAGATCGGCTATAGTATTATTCCGCCACGATAAGACCGTAATGGAAATACTTAAGCAGTAAGTTTCATATGTAAATGAAAGAGTACGGTATTCTTTCATATGAGGACTCCTCCCGAGACACGTCAGTTAGACGGTGTGTCCGAACTAAAACCGAATTTTGTTGGACATGATAAGGTTTATCACGAGTCGCTCTGAGCTACTGTTTCCTTCAATAGGATATGTATTAACAGTGCAAAACTTATTTAGAATAAGGTTCCATATAAATCTGTTTGACAGATATCATATAGGATATGAACAGGAAAGAAACGGGGTTTCTCATTCCTGATAATTTGGGTATGCCAGGCATAACGTTTGGATGATGCCAAACTATAAGACCCAAATTGGATAAGTGCCAATATAGGTTATCCTAAGGGAAACCTTAAATATAGTACTTGTAAATCTCACATGAGAACAATGTGATTGTTGCTCATCATGCGATTTTCCTGAGAGGAATACCGATATGCAGTGGTCAGTGGGAGGATAATGATACTCGATGAAAATCGGAGTAATACTGTTCAAGGCACGAAGTCCTTAATGGAACACAAATAGTTCATCTATGATGAATCTATACCATTAATCTTCAAATACACAAGAAACTAGTAGATCGGATAGAGTCAGAAAACAACCTAGGGTATGGGTTTCTGATCTCACCCCATAAAGATGTCAATCTTATGGAGGTGTGCTATCCGACTACGTTTTGAGGAATTGATACGAGGTATCGACTCCCTGTTATGGCAAAGTACCATGAGTCCGAAATGGATTCCATGTATAACAACTATTTTGGATACTAGTTGTTGTACCACAAGGCATTGTGCCTATTGGTGCATTAAACGTCTTCAAGGAAGACATACATGGAAGGCAACAGACCAACGTACAAAGCTGGGTTTTTGACGGAAAGGTATCGTTATCAATATTGTGTTAATAACGGTTCAACATTTTACCTGTTGCCATGGTAAATCCATTTTGAAGATGCTTGAAGATAACTGTATATTTCATTTATGAAATGTGTCAGTTGTAGATCAAAATCGCTTTCCTGAAAAGGAAACCTCTTGGAGGATTCTTACAACATCCTGACGATTTTGTATAACCGACAAACAAGGTTTGCGAGTTATTCGATCCATGTTTGGATTGAAGCAAGCATAAGGTTCTTGGAACTGACGTTTTGATGTAATCATAATGGTTTATGATTTAATTCAAAACGAAATGATTCTTGTGTATATAAGGAGATTAGTGGGAGCGCACTGACAGTGAAATTCCCAATAAAGCAATTGGTGAAAGCTTGGCTTTCATAGATATTCTTTCAATAGAAATTCTCCGTAGAATTCTGGGGAGTAACAACCTTTATTCAAGGAATAAAGATCTACTGTGATAGATTTGGAGTTGTTAACACTCTCTGGGAAATTGTACATTTAAAATGTACTTGATAGGGTGTCTCATACGCTTCGAGCATATGGAGTCACAATCAGCACAATCCAAGTGATAGTCACTGGATTGAAGTTAAGAACATCTGTTAGTATCTTAGAGAACTAAAGATGCTGTCTTAAATTATGGAGTAGGAGAACTTGAAGTGACTAAGATCACTGCTGCAAGTTTCCAAACCGGTAAATACTGCGGTACTATAAAGTTTGAATAACGGGACAGTGAGCTAGAAATATTCCGAGCAAGATAATTGTTGCCGAATAAACAACAAATGCGGATTATTGCTGCAGCTGACAAAAATCTTACAAATGCAGAAATATCATGTAAATCGCGTCAGACGATAATCATGCAAATCCGCTGACGAAAATCTTTTCTCAGCAATTTGAGTGAACCGTACATAGTTCGGGTGTTAGACACTCGAGTGACTGGCTATGTGCCAAGTGGGAGATTGTTGGATAATATGACCCATAGCGTCACTATTTGTACATATCATGGTGTTGTTGTACAAATTAACTATGTGACAAGGAAATTGCACTCTCATCGTTTGTGATTAGATCACCATAGATATATAAATGAAGAGAGGTCCATATGATTAGTTCCTGGATTGAGAATGATATGAGACAGTATCAGTCCTCGAAGGATTAATCATTAAATATCCCTAGCCGGAGTATTATCGAGACAGGACATCGATAATGCGGAATAGGCTAGTATTGCACTTGTGCGCGCTGTGAGGGCACAACGGCATAGTTCTCATATATTTAAGTATTGGATACTTATGCAAGTGCGATAGGAGGTTGTGTTTCACCGATGGTACGGGAAACAGCTTCGCTCTGGATAGACCCCTCGGAATCCCATTGGTATTATGACTATGTGCTATGGGAGGCCGAAATCAAGGTAGGTGTGTATAGTCTTAACCTGAGACTTACATCGCTAATACTTACGATAATCGATAGACTTTGGTTTTGGTGGTACAGGGCTTTAACCGGTTCTGCGTACACCACTTCTGGGTTTATCAGAGAGTCGTAGTGTATTGGGTGTGATGTCAAGACGGAAGTATCACTTCAGTCATAGTGGAGATGATGTCACGCAGGATACGGTACTAGTGCTCTTGAGTGTTGCGCAACCAATCGGGATATTGTGACCAGGTCATGAATATCCGATTATAGAGACTATGTTACCAGACATCCGACATGTGCTTCGGACGGGGCAGACACTTATCCAGCCCAGCCCTAGCACGTGACTATCCGATACTGAGCCGATATACACAATACAATTGGTATACTACGCATGATATAGATCCTTGTATATTCTATATGGATATGTCCGGAGAATTGGGAAGACTTGGTGCTTTGCTAGGATTCGACCTTGTCTCGTAAATCGGTAGAACGTAGTACTTGGTACGTACGTGATTCGGATACTCCGACGACCGTATTTACTGCCAACATATCCGGGGATCTCATGGGTCGCTTCCCATAATCCACCGATGACGCATAACTCGCACTCTTAAATAATCTGGGATTATATAGAAGAGAGAGAGAAAATTAATCTAGGATTAATTACGGAGATATTTTATCTAGGATAAAATATCGTCTAGAGAGAGATAATGATTAATTTGGAATTAATCGGTAAATTAATATATTCGATATATTAAATGAAATTAGATTTCGACGCGGAATTAAAATTAGATTTTAATTCGGGCGAACGAATTAATTTAGAATTAATTCGTTAGCGACGTGAATAGTGAATTCGCTAGGCGTAATCATTTAATTACGACGCGACGGAAAAATCGTTAATTCGGAATTAGCGAACCCGAACCCGAGTGTGATTGCGAGCGCATTCGTATTTCGAATTCGAGTGCGGCAACGCAAGTCACATCAAGCGTCAAATCATTCGTCACATCAAGCGTCAAATCAAATGTCACTTTGAGTGATGTGATTGATTGATGTGGTTGATTGATTGAAAGACTTACATCACTTTATTAAAGTGACAATGAATAGTTGATGTAAGTTGGTGTAATAGTGTTTGGAGGGAAAATCATTTACTTTTGGTTTTTTATTTAATCAATTAGTAATTGTTTTTAGTATTTTTTCTTGGAAAATATAAAAAGGCATTTTTGGAAAATGCTTTACCAATTATTACACAACATTCTTCTCTCTCATTTCTCTCTTCCAAGCTCACGCCCAAGGGGCATTTTTCACTGGTTTTTGAAGCCAAAAACGTGAGCAAAGGGAAGCCAAGAGTTGGGTTTTTGTGGAAAAAACCGCAAGTGTTAGCACACTACGAGACTTGCGAAGGTGGTAGGGAGGTTCACCCATAAGCCGGGATCCGTTTGACGAAGCTTGGAGCTCCGTTTCTCAGCTCAAAATTCTGTTTTTTGGAGGCAGTGAACTGCATCATTTGTGCGCCTATGGCAGTGGCTTTTTGGCCTTGATTCGTCTCCAAATCAACTCAACCGATCGATGTGAGTATTCCGCCATCTCCGTTGGTGTGTTCACACATTCATTTCATGTCTTGTTTGATCTTGGGACCTAGATAATAACCAACAGGAATTGGGCAGCAGATTTATTTTGATCTGGTCCGGGAGGCAAGATCTCTGGTATAGGCTCGGCGGAAGGGGTACCAGTTTCAGTCTGGACGGCAGGAGGAACTTCGGCTTCTATTGGGATAGCTACCAGAAGGGCAAATGGGGAATTTGCTTCAAGTCGGAGAATCATTTGGATGAGCATCAGATTCCTCAGTAACCGAGCATATGAAGATGACATGGAATACCTGATTGGTAGCAGAAGCATCTTTCTCTGTGGCTCCTGGAGCCGACCACCGTATAGTCGATCAACACATCACCATTTTTTTATAGTTCCCGGCATCAACTCGCAAACTCGTTGATACCGAAAACTAGGGGACGGATGTTGATGATGATTTTTGATGACAAGTGCTTTGAACAGTTTGGCAATGGCAGATAAGTAATTTCAGATTTTGGGTTATTCCTTGGCTAGAGAGAGTCCGGACACAATTTCCCGAGGTGACCAACCAAAACACACAATATGATACAGATTCAGAGACCGACCACATCAGAGCAGAGACCGATCACAGAAGATAAGTCAGGCAGTTTAGCACGGTTCGGGCCGACCACAACATGATGGAGACTATTATGTTTTTTATTTCGTCCCTTTCGATTAAAAATATCAGACATTTTTTTTGTTACCTCTTATTCATTTTATAAAAATTTATCACAAATTTCACCGGAAAAGGAAGGGTATAGAGATGGAGTGGAGCTTTTGACACTCCAATAAAATACTGAAGACTTTTCATTTCTTAAAGTACCCTCACATTTTTTTTCTTTTCCAATTTTCATCCTTTACTTCTCCTCTCTGTTCTTCACGTCACTTCAAATTTCTCCAACACCACCACAAGGCACATGCCCTCTCGTCTTCTGTTACGTGCCCTGGAAATGGATCGGATGACTGGCTTGGAAACTGGTAACGAACAATGATCTACCTTGCGTGGCTTACCTATGATGAATGATAGGGGTAATTCGATGAACCCTATGCCTCCCACAATAAGAAATTGATTAATTATGAGATAACTTTATTCAATAGCAAACAACATCTCAACTGGAGAAGTTGAGTTAAGAGGTTGAAAGTGAAATAATAGTTGTTGTTTCAACTCTTGTTTAGTTTTCATCATGAAAAAATGTCGATTAGAATAGTGTCAAATCCAACGTGTTATGTGAATAGAGTGTAAATATGTTGTTACTATCATTGTTAATGCTATGTCAATTATGAAATGAAATTAATTATCAACTTTTTCATCTTCTCTTTTTCTAGCTAACTCTTCTTTTTCTATTCTTTTTTTCTTGTCGATTATAACTTTTAAGGAATATTGAAAGTGAAAATAGAGACAACGTGATAGTTGTTCTTTCAACTTTTGTTTAGTTTTCACCACGAAAAAATGTCTATTAGAATAGTGTCAAATCCAACATGTATGGATAAAAAGAAAAGTAAAAAGACATCACAGGATGTATTGCAATTGCATTAACACCAAAGAAAATAAACCCAAAAAAAAAATAATGTGGTCCATGCAAATTGGTCTATTGTTCTATCTAGAGACTAGAGAGTGAGTTTGAAATTTAAATTGCACGCGTCCGTTTGTTTACACTTAAGAGAGATAAAAATTCAAAGAAAATATAAAACTTTTCTTTTGAATGTGTATATTGAAATCTCATTAATTTTTCTCCTGTAAATATCATGTGGATAGGTAGTATTGACCCATTTATAAGTGAATATAGCTCTAATATCATATTGAAAGTTGTGCCTAATTCAACTAAAAAGTTATCTTAAGAGTTAATAGTGCTTAATATTTTAAGTTCATTCAACAATATATTTTAATATAATATATTGTCACGTTGTCTCTGTTTTCATTTTCAATTAATGGCCACATGGGGCACTTGGTTGATAGTGGGTCGTGTAAGAGGATATAGAGATGCCCGGTTCCATCAGTGACTCACCGGCAATTATGCTATTTCAATGCAACCAAGCCCAATGGGTATAGTGGATTTTTTTTGTCAGAGTTCCGTTTTGTTAGATTAGATTCAGATATGGTATCCTTTCAATATGTAACAAGAACTCAAACGACCATTTCAATTTGATTGCAGGGTATTATTAGTCATTGTATCCAAACAATTGTTGCAGTGAATAAGCAACTAATGAAAAGAAGAAAGAGAAAAGTCAATGAAACAGTACTGGTTTAATTACATTGCAGTGTAAATTACTGATACATCTAAGACAGAATGAGAAAAAAACTAATTGATTTTATCGAATCTCTACTCCTGCAAAAGGTAGAAAGGCCAACAGCGCATGATCTCTATTAACTATACAATTTTAGATTAATAGATATTCATTTTTTTTTATGTATGTCGTCGTTAATTTATATTGTTTGAGAAAAATATTGGGATGTGTTTATAAGTGATGAACCCCTTAATTAAAAAGACGGGCATATAAGATTTGGGAGTTCAACTACTCTAATCCTCCAAATCGGATAATATACCTGACAAAACCTCGAGGAAGCTTTTAAACTATGTATGGTCCCAATGTCAACAATGAACCAGCAGCAGCAGGCTTGTGGCACAAGCAACCAAAACCTCACTATCAAATAAGCAAACAGAGTTAATAGCGTGGTGCATAAGCATATTCTGATATCAATTGTTATAAATCCATAATTACAACTCGTGTTTTTTTCCACTAATTGTTATAAACACTCGTAGCTCAAGCAGTCATATGACACATAGTAAAAAAATCGGGTACTTGAATCCATTGTTGCTGAGCAAGTACTTGTTTAACTTTAGAACGCCGATGTTTGTGTCATACTACTAGTCGAAAATGAACCCGATTGGGGGCCATGGGATCGGTTTTTAACTGGTTCGGTATTTGCATGGGTAGTGTTTTAGCTAGAGGAATGATATATATATCATCTCGAGTAATAAATCTTTTTTATTTTTGTGTTCTGAAAATAATTAATTTATTGGTGTTTTTTTTTTTTTTGTGATGTTTTTAATGATGAAGTGTGGATAATAACGCGAATTCTAGAAACAGTTTTTTTTTTGGAAAAAACAGAAGCAAGGATCCATCATATATTGTTTGACCTTCAACTACTTATAACACTACCCAGTACTTACTAAACAGTTGATGTTTAATAAACACGGACTACGAATTCAATTCATGTATATATCAATATATTTAACAGCTCATTTGCCATTGTCTTTATGGGGTTTGATTTCCTTTCTGTAAACTGTAAAATTGCGAACAATAATAATAATAATAATAATAATAATAATAAAAATACATCCTGTAACAAGAGTAATCGGAGCATATCTAGCTTGGCCGCCTCCCTAAGCAACGACAAAGGCACTAGATGAACCCATGAAATGGCTGATCGAACCAATAAGGGACTTAGATGCACCAAAATGCTTTATTCTATACACACCTGAAACTGCCGATTCCGGGATCCTCCATTCTATAGTTGCGTGACTTTGGGGACTCAGTTTTGCTGGCCTTGACCACTTAAACTTGAGGCAAAAGTCATCGTCATCATAAGCTGGAATCCATGTCTTTTGGTCTTTGAGAAGCTCAACTAGTGCAAATGTGCCCTCTGTCATGAGGTCATTCCTCGGACAAGCAGACCAGAATACGACATTGACCGTGTTTCCTCTCTTGAAGGTTGAATTCCGTGTGACATCAGTTTTAACATCCCCAAATTTTACACCAAGAGGGGTTGCATCGAGGACAACGGGGGTTAACAAACTAATTTGCTTATCGAGGAGATCCGGTGGCTGTGGCCCTGGGTTAACAGGTTGGCCATTGATGAGAGCTGCTGCTAGTTTCTTGAACTCCTGAATGTAGGCACTCAGAGTGTGTGGACCGTAAAGAGTGGAAGCTCCCTGAAATAAAGTGCAAGTCACAGAAGGATCAGTCGAAAATATTTTGCATGTTCCCTCTGGATTACTAAGAAAAATGTCTGAATTATCAGTGAAGATGGCAATGAATTTCGGCCACATTCCTTTTCCCATGTAGAATTATTGCACCAACGTTATAGAAAATGAGGTACCATTGACACAAACCTCATATCTCTGCACTTCGTACTCTTCAAAAGTGGTCACATACTGTGAATATGTATTTGTTAGCCCTGCAATAACAATGTGGACATTGTTGTTGAATTGACCTCCACCTTCGGAAATGAGCGCCATCTTAATAGCATCACGGAGGCGCCTACCAGCCATGGTCGTAAATTCTACAACGACCAGTACATTGTCATTAGAAGATCCAGGTGAAGAATTCATAATACTAACATGTGATGGAATCTTGACATGAAGAGGAAAATCTTTTAGTCGAATTTGGAATGTAAAAGCTATATAGTCTCCACAACATTTGGTTTCTTAAACTAAATACCATTCAATTTACCAGTTAAATGCTTTGAGGAACATTGAGTAATTGAGGAAACAACAAAAAATAAAACATAAGAAATTTCTTACCTCCCGGCACGTTGAGAATGACAAGTTGCCCTATTTGAAAAATTTGAACTGGAAGTATTGAAGGCTGCACAAATTTATGAAGATAAAGTGATTAGTATAATTAGATATTGCGGAGTAATCTGCGACAACACATTAAACAGGCCAACCATAACAATAGATATATATTCTATGTGAAAATATTATCAATTCAATCAAATATTTGTACATAATGATGACGCAAACAAGTAGATATTCCATAAGAGATGATTTATGGCAGTATGAGATGCCATAGTGTCATGGACTTAATCTTGCATTTGACTAGTCGTGATGTGAATTGTGATGCAAAGCAGGTAGCTTCTGATTATTTCAACAAGGGATGAGCAGTGCTCATTGACAAAGTTACTCTTATGTTGGGCTTCTTCATCACATATATCAAGTGAAAACAAAATTGAATACTTACTGCCCAGTCATATGGTATCTTCATTTCACCAGTATCCAGCAGAATAGGCTTTGGACGCTGACAATCGACCTGTTCCTCACTTGGAGATTTCAGCACATTCCTCACCAACTTCCAGAAGGGATTTCCCTGAAAGAACACTTGTTGTAGTTTTCCATCCAAAGAATTTTTTATAGTCAGTACACCAGAAGTTTCTAACTTACACTGTCATCTCCTTGCTTAAAATCAAAAGCTCCAGGTCCATCAGTTGTTCCCGCAGCAAAAGCAAAGCCCATGGCTGCTGGGCATGTTTTCACCACCTCAGTGCCGCCACCCTTTTTAGTAAGTGTTACTTCAAGGTTGGAGAAATCTACATAAGCATGCTTGTATCGAACCTTGCCAGTCAGCTGCTCCGTTGCTCTGTTAAACAGTTCCACTGCTTTTCGGAATTGCCTTTCACCAATAATACGAGTACTCTCAAATTCATCAGGATACCTGCCAAATGAACATGAATGTTAGACTAAAACAAAACTGAAGAAAATAAATCACAGATTGATCTCAGTTAAATACCCTGGTCCCCGGCCATAGCACAGCTCATTTTTCCCATTGCATGTGCTGTGATTGAAATCACATGGCAGTCCACTGTCTATGCAAAATGCACCAAGAACATTTGGGCTTACATCGCCACAATTTGATTGACAGAATGCAGAAACAAACTGAGGTTTGTCAGCATGCTTTAAAGCATTCCTGACCTTGCTAGTAACACTTAAAGACTTTGTTGCTGGTCGTCCTTCAGAACGCTCAAAGGATGCAGCAAGTTTCTTCAATTCCTTTCCTGTTTCAAATAGATTACCAACTCAGAAAATGGAAATATTTCCTGTTTGACTTTGGAATTTAAGGTATTATGCAAGATGTGTACTATGCGCTGACCAAATTTTTGTTAATATACAACAGTTTCACTAACCCAGTGAATCTGCATGCATGTGTTCTACTAGAAAAAGATGAATTTACTTGCCGTTTTCAAGAGGATTAGGAATTAAGCTTGAAATTCTTCGAGGAACTCTTTCAGTCCCAGAGGTATCTGAATGTAGGCCGTCAAAACCATTGCGAGAACCACTCTGTTCGAACCAGTCCTCCATAAACCGTGCAGCAGCGCCTTTGTTGTCACCACTAATCAATGGATTTGTACGACTCATAGAAGTTCCATGAGTTGCAAACCAGTTAAAGCTACCTATAGGACCCCACTCCTCATCTACAAACTTTACAAGGGTCATTTCTTTATCAACATCATACTTATATTTACTCCTCTCAGCTGCAGGGTTATTGAGGTATGAACTTGGACTACGGCTCACACCAGCATCCAAAATCTCTCCTGTAAAACATAACGGAAACTTAGAAGGGATAGAAAATCGTAGAATGAAGAAAAGCCATATCTAAAACAAGATGAAGGCACAATGAAATAACACTCTATGTTAATGTAAAGTAAACGATTTAGGTTGTTTACCTTTGTTAATGTAAATTGAGCCCGGCTCAAGACTCTGATGAGCTTGAATAATGCTTTTCTCAATGCCATCAACAAGGGCATCAAATGACTGGCGGACAAAACCAAGGGATGTTACAATATACACAATATATTGGAGGTAGCCTCCAGGTCCAGCATGAGTGTGAATACCGCTGATAGCGACATTTTGCTCTGTGTACAGGTCGCCATACCTAACAACGAAAGTATAACATGAAACTATACGCAAGCAAGCTAAATTTTCTTCATCATCCACAAGAGACTATACGGTTCCAAGATACTATCCTATAAGATTGACCAATTGAGAAATAAAAAGTTGGAAGCGGAACTTAAGAAGAGATAGAGATATGAACCTTGCTTTTAGTCTCTCAAGTACTTTAATTGTGACAAGCTGTGAGGCCATGCAAGCATCAAGATTCACAAACACTACACGGTTTCCCTGAGGTTCGGCCACAATAAAAGAACGAGCCCTCAATCTGAAATGAACCCCAGATGCAATTTGTTCTATGTTTGCATATCCCATCATATTGACATCAGCAGCCGGACCAGTTATGTCATAGCTTCCAAGACCAATCAGATAATTGGAAGCTGATGAGGCTCCTCCAATATTTTGCATGAACAGGAACAACATAACTGAAAACCAGATCGTCGCATGTCGCCCCTCCATATCTCAATTCATACAATTAAGTAAACCTGTTTAAATCACCAAGTGGTTTTATAAACAATATCATAAGTGGGGCAAAAAAACAAAAAAAAAACCAAACCCAGAAAGGGAAATTAGCACAGCAAAAGGATACAAAGTACAAACCACTGACCAGTGCATTCACTTAACTTCTACTAACAATCACTTGGTGAATAGAAATGTAAAGAAGAGGAAAGGAAGCTTACTTGCTTGTCCGTTTCAAGCTTGAGGGAAAATCACAATGAGTTGAGAACAGCTTCATTTAGCTATATCAGCTGTCAGATGATTATATAAGAGAACAATATCCTTTTGGAGTGAATGTGAAGAGAAGAAGGCACTCAATCAAATAT
Source organism: Zanthoxylum bungeanum (assembly GCA_019454045.1). Taxonomy (NCBI): domain Eukaryota; kingdom Viridiplantae; phylum Streptophyta; class Magnoliopsida; order Sapindales; family Rutaceae; genus Zanthoxylum; species Zanthoxylum bungeanum. Next base: position 15,521 of record SKCR01048620.1, read on the forward strand.
TCAAAAACAGAGAAAAAATTTCAGAGTCAGTGGGGTCAGCAAAGGAAAGTGTCTAGCTAATGGTCATGCTTTGTGTACAAAAAAAAAAAAAAAACCAAACCCAGAAAGGAAAATTAGCACAGCAAAAGGATACAAAGTACAAACCACTGACCAGTGCATTCACTTAACTTCTACTAACAATCACTTGGTGAATAGAAATGTAAAGAAGAGGAAAGGAAGCTTACTTGCTTGTCCGTTTCAAGCTTGAGGGCAAATCACAATGAGTTGAGAACAGCTTCATTAGCTATATCAGCTGTCAGATGATTATATAAGAGAACAATATCCTTTTGGAGTGAATGTGAAGAGAAGAAGGCACTCAATCAAAGATTCAAAAACAGAGAAAAAATTTCGGAGTCAGTGGGGTCAGCATAGGAAAGTGTCTGGCTAATGGTCGAGTAAATCTTTGGTGCAAAAGAATTAAAAAATAATATGTTTAATTTTCTTCTTATTTTTTAGTTGTTTTTTTACTTTTTAACACGCGTGGTAAATGATGATTGGCTTGTTGCGTGGATGAGTAATACACCAAAGATTTTCTCCTAATGGTCATGCTTTGTGTACTTAAAAAAAAAAAAAAAAAAAAAAAAAAGCCATAAATGTTTCACATCATCACAGCAACTAGAAAACTCATGCATAATAAAAACAAAAGTAATCTAATCTCTTAAGAGAATTCTTAAGTTAATTAAATAAATGTCGTCTCTCCTCTCCCACGTGTCTTAAGAAAACTACAGATGTTTACGCGCGAAATTTAGGCGGTTTGCCTTGGCCGAAGTTTCTCATATTTTGACTTCTAATTTGTGTAACGGAAATATATTATTATTATTATTAGGGTGCGGGCATGATCATTATAAAATTTATAATGGACGGTGGTGCTCCATTAGAGAGCATTGAGATTATTTTTTTCTTTGTTTGATCTCGTGCTGCATTCACATTAATTATTTTGCGAGATGGATGTTGTTTTAGTGTCGGTGGTGGTAGTTGCGGCACCATTCAAGTGATGACAGCAAAGCCATTTAGTATTATTAACAATAAACAGCCGTTTTTCGTTCGAATTATAAAATTAGGGATTTATCTTTTAAATAAATCTTCATCAACTATGAATTTATTTAGTTATGACACTATTTAAGATGTAGTATTATATTTCTATATGATTTATATATATATATACTTTTCTGCGTATTATTATTTTATATAAATATCATTTTTTTCAGAAATTATAACAATATTCGCATTGGTTGTGTTTGTCCCACAAATTGCAATCACTAGCATTAGCAAAAATCTTGAATGGTACCTTTCAAAAACAAAAAGACAATCTTGAATTGTAAGGTCCCCACGTGCGTAGGCTATTCTTATTTTATTTTTAATTTTTTATCTTTAGCCCATTCCTGACAAACTTTGTTTATGTTAAATTGATTTCAAAAATCTTAAATTGTGTTTTTCATGGGGTATTATGGAAGGGTGCGAGTCCAAATATTTACCACAAAATAATAAATTAAAGATAAATATAATATGACGAAAATGACTAATTCCCAAACTTAAAGATGAACTTAGAAAAATGAACGATCGAGAGACCGTGGTAACAATCCAGTATGTAATCTAAAATAGGGAGATCGTAATATCATTTGAGCGAATATTGCGATAGATTAGTCGGCATGTAATTAAACATAGGCAATCGCATCGTCATCCCATCAATCATTTTTCTAGCTTTCATCTTCAAGATTGGGAATCATCTATTTTCACCAAATTATAAATATTTTCCGATCTATTAACTCATAGTAAGTATTTCTCATTCTAATAAAACAATAAAACGATCCTTTGAAGAAAAACCCACTGAAAATACAACTCACAATATATTAAAATCATTTTAACCTTAAGTTATTACTTTCCAAAATAAATATGATGACTGTCTTTAACGATTATGATGAATGTGAGAGATATAATATGAGAATAATTGTTGGATTGGAATAAAGTTAAATAGTTTTTAGGGGTATTTTTCTCTGAAAAAATAATATTAATTATTAAAATAAGAAATTTGGGAGTATGGTTATTTGTATAATTTAAAAAACTATTAACATTCTTATAAATTTCATGGTCAGCAAAGGGTGGTTACAAATGATGTTATATTATATAACTTTGATGAGCGGTCAATAAATAAATATATCATGTCCGTATGTCTTGCATTTGTGGGTTATTTCGAGTCTTTTGAATATTTTTATGCGTTTTGAGTATGTTTTATAGGTCAAGATCATAATAAGATTCAATCGGACTCAACGAACGATGAATCGATAAATTCAGAACGAAATCGGGCTGTATTCCAGAGTTAGATCGAGCATCCTGATGCTGGTCAGCGAGTCGGGACGCGCTGTAGTGAAAATTTGAGGCAAAACATAATTCTTTGTGCGCGTTGCGACGCTCGATTAAAAGGAGCCAGTGTCGGGACGCGCTGTAGTGAAAATTTGAGGCAAAACGTAATTCTTTGTGCGCGTTGCGACGCCCGATTAAAAGGAGCCAGTGTCGTGACGCCGAGGCTTGCGCGTCGCAACACGGACGTGATTCCTATAGCGTGAATAACTCATATATTTCTTAAGAATGAAAGCTTTCATGGCCTCCTATATAAACTTAAGCTCGTCCAAAACTTAGGAGAAGACAAATAACATATTTTGGAGTCTCAATATAATAGAAGAACACCTAGAGCAAGATAAGAACGAGTTCCTCAACCAGCGCTGAAGATTGAAGACTACAAATGAGAGTTCTTTCTTCCCTTTATTATTTAGTGTTGTCTTTATGAATTTTTATTTTGTGATAATAATTAGTTCGTGTTTAGTGAACATTATGAGTAGTTAAATCACTAATTTAGGGTTGTAATGAATCTTAAGCATATTATTTAATTAATTTGTATCTTTTTGTTCTATTGGAACGATTGTTATTGAATTATTTATTATTCTCTGTGTTTGAATGTATGTTTTATTGCCTGGCCAACAATAGAATAGTCGTGGTAAATCCTTAGGAGCTCGATAGAGGAAATTTGGGTTAGCCGTGGGAATAATAACACATGATCAAATTATGTGAATAGATTTTCATGCAAGATAGACATATACTTACATGACATGTGTAGCCAATATTAGAACTCGAAATTAATGGATTTGGTTTAAGTTATTAAATATAGATATATAGTTAATTGGCTTAATAAGAATATTTCTACCTGATCATCGAAAGAGATTTGTAAATAATTTAACGTTTTAGGTTAATAATTCGTAATAATAACCTAATTGAGTGAAAAGTGAGTGAACTCATTATTTGCGTGCTTATGTGAAGTTACAACCATATGTTCTTCTACTCCCTCCGTCATTTTTTAATAGGCCGCTAGTCTTTTTCCCAACAAAATAAGAGAACATGATTAATGTGGTAAAAAAATTAATATTTTCTTAATATACTCATCGTTAATACAACACAATATCACTTAAATTCAATAAAATTATTTATTAAATAAGGATATATAAGTAAACTTCTTCCTTTAACTCTCTCTAAATAAGGAAATTGGACTATAATTTGGGATTTCCAAAAATAGAAAGGTGGCCTATCAAAAAGGGACGGAGGGAGTATCATATAAGGTCTTCTCCCAAAAATTATTTATTTATTCTTTAATTACTTTTTAGTTAATTAAATTAGTTTAATATCTCTCTTGCAACCATTTGTTTAATTTTAATTAAGTATTTTAGTTTTAATATTAACAAGAAGAATAATAAATCTATGTGGGTACGATATCCGATTTTTATCACTATATTACTTGAGTGATATGTACGCTTGCGTACGGTAATAAAATCGCGATCATAACTCAATATTGTATATTCCACATGTGATTAGATTATAATGCCAATGAGAAGCTAGGAGGGAAAAAAAACAATGAGAGGATATTGTTCTTCTTATCCAAAATTAATTACTTCCAAATTAATCCCCTATTTCACAATAACAACCAGCAAGATTCTAAGGCAGAAACCAAACTCAATATATTCGTGAGTTCAAACTTATCCAAAAATCTCATCCATATGATTGTAGTTGTAGATATTCTCACAAACCAAAAATATGAACTATTTCCAATTTGGTATGCCTGTAGTTTCTTTGCATTATATTTTTATCATAAGTGATAAGCCACTGTTTTATAATTCATTGAGAAACAGGAAACACTCATGGGTCTTACAGAATTTCTAGACAAAACATGAGGCAAAATAAAAGATAAAGTAACTTGATATCAGTAGAAAAAAATTCAAAATAACAAACTAAGCATAAGAGTTATAATTAATGTTCCAAAATCAACACTAACTGAACAGGAGCAAAAACCAAAACAACTAGCTAGTACATATAATTTCCGAGTCCAAAATCATCAAATTTGTCGATTTAAATTCAGTGTTGAGTTGAGTTTTTTTTGCGGAAACTGACTAGGTAGGTTGTAATGGAGTAGGTGAAGCAGTAGTGATGGTGGTAGTTGTGGCGCCATTCAAGTGATGACAGTAAAGTCATTACTCGTGATTGTCCTACAATGCAATCACTTAACAATCTTAAATTGTATGGTCCAAGTGCGTACGCCGTTCTTCTTTTCTTTTACTGGTGGCCATTCCATGCAAACTAAATGAGATTTAATTAATGGGATGCAAGATTGGATGGAATAATTTTTTGTCTCGAAAAATATGGAAACGAGATCGAAATAAATTTCTCTCCTAATTATATAAACGGGACTGGACCGGAATTAACAATAGGGTGTGTGTCTAAATGTTTATAAGGAATATTATAACGATTTTCGGGAAATACAAAAATTAGCATAAATTAAATACATTGAATCGGCGTCGTGATACCATCTTGGAGCGCCACGACGCCAATAAAAAGGAATTTGATCCAGGAGATTTGGAGCTATTCAGCGCTGTGACATTAATGTGCAACTCGCGGCGCCAACACTGAAGAAATTATTTCAGAAATTCTTGGACTCCCAGTGCCGCAACGCTGGAGTCTTAGTGCTGCGGCATGAGCCTATCTTTGGTTGATTTTATTTTCTATTTGTGGTTGTTGGGTAACCATAATAAAATTGGAATATGTATTTTATATGTTTAGACCTAAATAATTCAACACAGTTCATTAGTTGGATTTCCATGTTATGATATGATTATACTTATATGGTATGTGTAACTTTAATTAGAACTTGAACTTAATGAATTTTTTATAATCTAATTGATATATGAATATAGTTAATTGAGTAAAACAAATATTTCTTCTTGACGCTCTAGGTTAACAATTGCTTATAGTTGATTAATGATAGAGATTGTGTGGAAGTTGTGATCCTAGGTTTTTCTACTCTTGTTACTTTTGTGCGTTTAAAATTATTATTTTTAGTTTAGTTTAGGTTAATTAGCTTTCATAATCTCATTGCTTTTCATAATTGATAGTCTAAATAAGATTACGGTTGAGAAAATTTATTAATTGACAAGAATAATAATTTCTCATGAGATCGATATCTTTGATACGTTCGCTTAGATATAACTCCTAAGTAGCATAACAGGCGATGACAATTCACCAGGACAACCACAATGATCGCCCAAATAATTATTATTTTTTTCTAGGTTTTACCTTTAAGATTAGGTACAACCATTTTGATTATAACTATTTTTTTTATCTAGTAACTCATAGTAAATATTTCTTATTATAATATATCATCAAAACAATTATTTGAAGAAAACTCACTCAATTAATATACACCCCATGATGTATTAAAATCTTTATAACCTTAAGTTCTTACTCTCTAAAATAATGTACGTAGATTATATCTTTGATCATTATGATGTTAGATGAATGTACCGAGAGATGATTAATAGATTCAATGTTTAATACAATCTCAACTCAATACTGAATTCTAAACTTTTAAACCAATGTAAATGTGGCACCGATTTTGAAATTGTTAAATAGAGGTTACTAAAGTTGGTTGAAATTAAATAACTTCTAAGTAAGACGTAGGTATTTTACTATAATAATTATCTGCGAAAAATTTTGAATCTCAATCTAATTTTGGAATCTCGTATTGTACGATAGAAATTCAAGAGGATTTTTGTCATAAATCCGGTTTTTTGACCTAAAAATCCCGAATTCCGATCGAAATTCGGGATAAAAAATTATTTCATTTGGATTTGAAATCTCAAACCATTCGGATTCAAAAACCAATATGGAGTTCAAGAAATTTTTTCGTCCAAAATACCATAATCAAAACTTCAATTCCGGCAAATCTCTACATACGGCATTTAAACGTCATAATAAATGCACCATTGAACTTTCCCTTTTAAACACCATCTTTAAATAATTTTCCCAAATTTAAGAGAGCTCTCTCTAAATTATTCTCATTCTCAAACAATATCTTCTTCGTTCTCCCTCTTTTAATAATTCTGAATTGGGAGGTTCAGGAAGAATTGTGCTCAATTACATAAAAAGCATCAATAAGCCAAGGGGCAATTAACCAATTGAAAGAAAAGAAAGCCAATATTGATTCCAGAGGAGAGATCCTAAATTTTAATTAGAGGGCTGATTTTTATTTTTACCTTTAAATGATTCTTATTTCTCTTTTTTTTTGAATCGTTAAAAAACATGTCGCCAAACCACCCTTCCGTACTTAAAAGGAGCATGTAAAACTCCCGACTGTTCTAAACTCTTACAAAAAATACACTCTCTGAATTCGAACTCAGGACCTCAATGTGAGATCATAAACCCTATACCACCAAACCAACAAGAGGACACCGATTCCCAAGGAACATATCCTAGTGAGGAGAACCTGCATGTCAAATGTTAAGATTTATGCCTACTAACTACTAAAGCAGCCAAATGTATTTGCTTTACAGCTATAAAAGGAAATTGTGTCTTTGAACACTTCCATAAAGCAGTTGCAAAGCTCTAGAACCATGAAGCCACATTTGGCCTACAACAAGAAAACATGACCCAGACAAAAAGACCACCAACTTCATTTCTAATCTTGCATTAATTTGTTATTTAAGTCAGTATTTCCTCCATTTCACCAAAACAACCAGCTCAAAATTTCACGTTCAAACTTCTCCATACTCAATCTTATCCATTTGACTCACAATCCAACAATATCTATTATCACCCAAGATGATATGCCTATAGGTCTTTGTATTTTATTTTTTCACAAGAGATAAGTGGTAAGTTGCTATTTATAATTTATTGGAAAACAGGAAACACTCTCTTTAAAAGGAGAGCACAGGGAAGAAAACAGAACCATGCTACACACCATATAGATTAAAACTAACATAACAAGTGCAGCAGCATGGTCATACAGAATTTCTGGACAAAACACAGAGTCAAAATAAATGATTAAGTTACTTGATATCATGATAGAAAAACCAAGCATAATCGTTAACATTAATGTTCCAAAATCCACACTAAATGAACAAAAGCAAATGCCAAAACAACTAGCTAGTATAACTCATGAGTCCAAAATCTCGAATCATAGATCTTAAGAGAATACATCTCAAATTCAAAAGGTGGTCCTTACATTCCAATCCCACAACTCCTCGAACCATGTTGCTGCAAACCAAAAGAACAATAACAAATGTAAGACGAGAATAACATATCTGAAATTTTCAAATGCTGAAGGAAAGTAAAATTCAACTAGCCAGAAATTAACATTCCAATGACTAAAGATGCTAAGCGCCTAAACCTCAACAAAATTAACCAATACCTGATCACACAAGGAAAATAAATAGTTTCAACCACGTATTGCTAATTAAATAAGGCGACTAATAGTGAATCCTTGAGTTCAAAAAGTAGATTTCCATTTACTACTAATTTTCCTGAAAACCAAACCAAAAAGTCATTGCTTTCGCATGCACAACTAACCACTCAGTACTTGAGACATGGACAAATTATATTAATTTCACTCTTAAAATGACGGTGAATGCATTTACTTTGCGGACAAGGTAAGTCCGTAGGTGCAAATATAACAGGAATGGATATTCCTAAACAACTACAAATAAGATATAGCAACCACCGCCGTTTCAAATTCAAGTACTTTGTGCTATCAAAAGCATACCAAGTACCAATAACCATTTGCCTCCAAAATTACACCAATTATCAGCTATATTGAAACACATAGCAAGGTAACAAACTACTAGGGGTGTTCAAACTTTCGGGTCACATGACCCGACCCGACCCGCTCGGGTTTGAAAAAAATAACTCATGTTCGGGTTAATCCAACACGACCCGCAAATATCGGGTCGGGAAACGTGTTTGATTTTCAAACCCGACTAACATTTCTTACAATAAAATTTTTACTATTTTTATAAAAAAAAATATTATTATTTTTTAAAGTTTTTACTACCATTTCAATTGTTTAATATTTACTACTTCTATTATCTTGAAACTTTATATATATGACATATTTACGAGACATAAAATAGCTAGTATTTATATCTGAAAATAATTAATAAATAAAAAATTCCAACACGGCCCGCTAAGGTTTAACAATACAATTTCGGGTTTGCTAATCCTATTGAACCGACCTGCTCGGGTTTAATAAATTCTGACACCCCTAAATACTACTACAGCAATGCAAACGCTGAAATGTTCAAATTTCAAACGACCATAAACAATCATCCGCATTTGTATTATAGAAACCAAAAACATACATTGTAAAATAAAAAAGATTATTAACATACCTCATATGTTGCTCGGATACATGAAAACCCTGACTTTATCTCCCTGTTTATAAATTAAAAAAATAAACACAATCAAATATCCATAACCAAACACTAGACATATGATACAGACAAATTTTTTTTAAAAAATAAATTAATAATGATGTTACCATGGATTTGGGAGGGAGATTGGACTTGAACTTAGCGCGAACGACGCCGCTGTTGCCGTGAGATCTCGCAACTTTCCCCCAAATGCAACGGTAGTGGGACCCGTTCTTCTTAGTCTTGGCCTTGTAAACGTACGCCAAACGCTTGCCTGCGTACCAAGCCACCTCTTCCTGAGTGTTCACTCCCTCGATCTGAACCAAGGACGTGTTTGGATACTGGTTTGACTTTGACCTTTTGTATCCGAGAATTGTTCCTCGAACATAGAGTCTGTTAAGAGAGGGGGAACAAAAAACAAATGTAAGTGAGATAACGAGAAAGGAAAATTAAGTGAAAAGGAATGGGAGATTGGACCTGACGCGCTCGCCTTGCCTGCCCTTCACCATTGTTTTTCGATTGAAGCTCAAGCTCTGCCTCCCTGCCGCCTCAAGAAACCCTAGTTTGTGGACGAGAGTGTGTTGTGGAGTTAATAAAAGGTCTATATATGCGAAAGGGAATGATATAGTGCGGGTGGTTGTATGGAGTAACTACGTTTGGTAGTGTCGCGATTAATACACGTGGACAAAAAGGGAAATGCAGTCAAGCTTATTTCGGACTTATTATATGTTAAACAAGTAATTGATATGGCGGAAATATATTGGTTAAATAAAAATTCCGACTTCTTTAAAAATTATTTCGATTAATTGGATTTACTTTGTAATTTTATTCCATTAACATTTTCTAGTTTAGATATAGCTATAGAGTACATAGAAAATTATCAATTAGTCATATTTTTGTTGGTGGTGGTTTTTTTTTTTTATAACTATATGGTATATATACTTTTTTTTACGTATAAGTCAACAACAACAATAATAATAATAATAATAATAATAATAATAATTGAGTAAAATTAGTTTAAAAAATAAATCATAAATAAATAAAAATTATTGTATTAATATATATATATATGGAAATGATATATAATATATATATATATATATATATTTTAAAATTTCTAATATCTGAAGTTTTAAAAAAAAATTATTTCGAGATAGACTTGTGAGAATATAGATTCTTCGAAATTTATTTCGGAAAAAATATTATTTTAGTAAAATTTAAACATAATGACCAATTTTGACAAATGATAAATTTTTTGATTAGTGTTATTAATTGATGCGTGTTTAAAGTGAATGAGATAGTATCTTTGTTAATGTCTTTTTAGCTAATTGATAATTTACCCCAAAAGAATTAAAAAGTTTTTTTTACCGAATTTTTATCATGTTCATATTGTTTTTGGGTTTTTAAATAAAAGCTCCTACAATTTATTATAAACTTTAACAACTTATGGTTGAAAAGTGAAAGTTGTTAATGAAAATAATTAGGTGACACGTGTGCTTTGTTGAAAATTCTTCAAATATCATTGGATGATAGATATGTCTTTTGAATGAGAGGGTGCATTGGAGAGGTACAACCCTATGGAGAGTTGCACCATAAACCAAAGGGTGCCCTTAAGGCACCATTCCATGCCTTTATAAGGATGCCTCCATGTTCACTCTCATTAATGGGAAAATAATCTAAATTTGTGAGTCTGATTTTACTGGTTTGAGTCTGAGAGAGTTCCTTCATTTTCCAGTTCGAGATCTTGTTAAGGAGTGCCCCTTGAACAAGAGGAATCCGGGTTATCCGGGGAGAACATTAACCACAAAACCCGTAGAGCACCGAGACGGGGCTGATAAGTTCTTAAGGACAGAGAATCATCTCGACTCGGACTATTTTAATCAGATTTTTTGATTCTTAGAGTTTTAAGATTTACATGATTGTGATCTGGTTTTGATTGAGTGATGCATACCAAATTAGATTTACAACACATATTCTTCCAACAATCTTAAGAACTTATCAATTATCTTTGTGTTGTATATTACAAATAATTTGTTTTGTTACTGTGTCTTACAAAGGAATTTGAACAGCAGTAAATACAACACAGTTGTTACAATAATCAACAATACATAAGTAATAATAAAATGACACAACAGTAGACAGTGAACGGTAGGCAGAGATCAGGAACGAAGGCAGTGGAAAGAATTCCGAGGCTGTGTTGATGCGGCAACAATCTCCTTAAAACAAATTCGTCCCCTACCGAAATGGTGCAGTAGAACGCGAGACGTTTGTTCCCAGGATGCAACAGAAATAAGCGACAATGGGCACCACCAGAATCGGCTTCAAACGAACCAAGATGTATTCGAACTCTTTCAACAGAAAACAGCAAAGCAAATTTTTGTTTCTAGCTTCTCACTAATGAAAAACGAAAACAGTCAATTACTTAAAACAAAATAAACCCACCAATTAAAACACATTAGTGGGAGACCTTTCATTTGAAGTAACCACTAAATTAATTGATATAGTTAATTTGAGTGTTATGGAACTTCAAAAGGCTTGGAAAAATGAAGAGACTTGCAAAAATTGGCTGGGCCGAGCCCGCACAATTTGGTCCGGCATTTGTGTACGCATGACACGCGGTGCACACGAGCCAAGCTTGATTCGGATTTGATTTGCACCCCCCCCCCCCCCGCGCACGTAGAGAGAGCCTCTATCCTTACAACTCTTACCCATCTACATATGAGCAATCATATATAAGCATAATATTCCCTCCATAGCTTTCCCATATGGGACAAGCTTACTTTTCTTTATTTTCCAAACCAATGGGTGAACTTTGAGCAACAATTTCTCATTCACCCAAGCATCTTTTAAGCATATGAATATACCATTTCGAAGTACTCACGGAGGAGTATCCGAATCATTCAATAAGAACCACTAACACGAAGTGGATCATGCTTAAAATTGAGCCTCAAAATGCTTACTCATAAGCATTTTTCCAACAATCCCCCACATAAATGAAATTGGCGAAAAATCGTCAAATAAAAATATTTTATATACATTTTATGTTGACCTAGAAGAGTTCAACGGTTCAACACCTGCATAGGATAGGTAGGCCTCAGCCTTTGAACCTTCCCTTGTGAAAATATATCTCATTACTGGCTGACAGTGGACGCGATGTCATTGAACTGTACTGCCATTCATGTAAATGGAGAATATATATCACACATATATTTTACCTACACATCTGAGTTCTCATTATTATGTTCATTTTGGCCATGAACATCTACCTGGTTCTGCAAGAGTTTCTAAGAATTGTGCCCCGTACAATTCCCTTTGAAGCGGCCCCACTTCTCTCTCACATAGGTGATTTCTTATTTAAGAGTATCTCGTATTACTCTGCTTCAGATTCCCGACGCATAAGAATCATTAAAAGCTTTTGCTTAACCTCTATCCATACGAGCATCACTGTTTCATTTCATCATAGGAATGGACTAGAGGGTAACCCCCCACAGTGATCCAATTATGTCTTTTACGAGTGGGTTGTCCCATTGAACCTAGATCTTGGGATCTCCAGTCAACAAGGTTGGGTTTTCCTTCGTAATAAACATTTATCTAATGGGCTTCAGTCCCATTCCCCTCGATGATTTCACAACTAACTCTCTATTTAACCCTTTGGTTAGCGGATCCGCAATGTTATCCTTTGACTTTACATAGTCAATCGAAATAACTCTAGTAGAGAGTAATTGTCTAACGGTATTGTGTCTACGACGAATATGTCTAGACTTACCATTATAAATATTGTTATGTGCCCTTCCAATTGCAGATTGACTATCGCAATGAATGCAAATTGCTGGCACTGGCTTAGGCCAACTTGGAATATCCTCTAGAAAAATTTCGAAGCCATTCTGCTTCTTCAGCACACTTGTCTAATGCAATGAATTCTGATTCCATTGTAGATCTGGCTATCACAGTCTGTTTGGAGGATTTCCATGATATTAGCTGCACCTGCTGTGTAAACACATAGCCACTGGTAGACTTTGAGTCTTTCATGTCAGATATCCAATTAGCATCACTGTATCCTTCGACTACAGCTGGATATCTATGATAGTGCAACCCATAATTACGAGTAAAACGTAAGTACCTAAGTACTCTCACTATTGCTTTTCAGTGATCAACCCCTGGATTACTCGTATATCTGATGAGCTTGTTTACTGTACAGGCTATATCAGGTCTTGTACAACTCGATAGATACATCAAACTCCCGATCACTCTAGAGTATTCTACTTGAGATATACCATGTCCCATATTCTTTGATAGGTGTAGACTCACATCTAAAGGAGTTCTAGCCACAGCAGAATCATCATTGTTAAATTTACCAAGAATCTTGTCCACATAGTGTGACTGATCAAGAATAAGTCCATCAGGACTTCTCGAGATCTTTATTCCCAGAATGACATCTGCTAAACCCATGTCTTTCATGTCAAACTTGGATTTCAGCATATTCTTGGTAGATTTCACCATTTTAACATTACTCCCGACAATCAATATGTCATCAACGTAGAGACATAAAATGACATAGCCAACTTCTGTCTCTCTGACATAAATGCATTTATCACATTCATTGATTTTGAAACCATTTGCTAACATGGTGTCATCAAATTTTTTATGCCACTGTTTTGGAGCTTGTTTTAATCCATACAAGGATTTAACCAACTTACAGACTTCTTTTCTTGTCCTGGAGCTATAAAGCCTTCAGGTTGTTCCATGTAAATTTCTTCATCTAAATCTCCATTTAGAAAGGCTGTTTTCACATCCATCCGATGTACCTCAAGATTGCGCAGAGCTGCAATCACTATTATCATCCTTATGGAATTTATTCTCGTTACAGGAGAATAAGTATCAAAGTAATCAAGACCTTCACGTTGTCTGTAACCTTTAATTACAAGTCTTGCTTTGTACTTATCAATTGATCCATCTGCCTTTATTTTCTTTTTGAAAATCCACTTGGACCCTAAAGGTTTACATCCTGGAGGAAGATCCACTAACTCCCAGGTGTGATTTTTTAAGATGGATTCAATTTCACTATTGATGGCATCCTTCCACAAAGCACCATCAGCTGACCTTACAGCTTCGTTATAGCTTTGAGGATCATTTTCTAGCAAAAATGTCAGAAAATCTGGACCAAATGATTTTTCGGTTCTAGCTCTTTTGCTACGTCTTGGTTCAAGTTCAACAACTTGTTGATCCTCTGGAACATTTATTTGTTCTCGGTCATGACTATCTTCAATAATAGTCTCATGTACCCGTTTGTGTACATTTGAATTCGAATTAGTTTTACAAGGAAAAACGTATTCGAAAAAGGATGCATTCCTCGACTCCATTATCGTATTCTTGTGAATATCTGGTATATTAGACTCATGCACAAGAAATCGATAAGCATTACTGTTATGTGCATATCCTATGAAAATACAATCAACAGTTTTTGGTCCTATCTTCACCTTTTAGGTGGAGGAATAACTACCTTGGCAAGACACCCCCACACTCGTAGAAATTTGTAGGAAGGTACTCTTCCTTTCCACATCTCATAAGGAGTTTTCCCTGCATCTTTCCGTGGTACCTTATTTAAAAGGTAATTAGCTGATAAAACAGCTTCTCCCCACATATTCTGAGGTAAGCCAGAGCTGATTAACATAGCGTTCATCATCTCTTTCAAGGTACGATTCTTCCGTTCTGCAATCCCATTGGATTGAGGTGAATAAGGAGCTGTGGTTTGATGTATGATTCCATTTTGTTCACAAAGTGATTCAAAAGGGAAAACATACTCACCACCACGATCACTTCTCAACTCCTTAATTCTTTTGTTCAGTTGATTCTCAACTTCATTCTTATAGAGAACAAATTTCTCTATAACTTCGTCCTTACTTTTCATCAAATACACATAGCAAAATCTAGTGCAATCATCAATAAAGGTAATAAAATATTTATTACCGCCTCTCGATTGTATTGAATTAAAATCACATACATCGGTATAAATAAGATCAAGTGGTTCAGAGTTTCTTTCAATACTATGAAAAGATGATCTGGTTAGTTTTGCCTCAACACAAGTATCACACTTATGTTTGTTATCAATTTTAAAATTTGGAATGTGGTTCATGTTAATTAATTTCCGTAATGAATTAAAATAACATGTCCTAATCTACCATGCCATAGATTAGAGTACTCAACAATATAAGCAGAAGAACTAGCTTTATTGATATTCTTAGGTTTAACAACCATTACATTGAGCTTAAAGAGCCCATCAGTTACATACCCTTTTTCCCACATACATCTCATTTTTAGTTAAAACTACTTTATCAGACTCGAACACCATCCGGAATCCATGCTTGTTCAGAAGCGATCCAGACACAAGATTCTTCCGTATTTCGGGTACATACAGAACATTGTTCAGAGTCAACTCTTTCCCAGAGGTCATCTTCAGAATCACCTTTCCTTGACCTTCTATCTCATATGTTGCTGAATTTCCCATGTATATCTTTTCCCCATTTTCAGCAGGCTCAAATGAAGAAAACATGCTCTTATCTGAGCATACATGTCGAGTGGCACCAATATCAATCCACCACTCTCTTGGGTTAGAACCCACCAGATTCACCTCAGAAACCACAGCAGAAAGGTTAATGTCTGAAACATCTTGAGTCATGTTTTCCAGCACATTAGCCTCTTGTTTCTTTTTCTTCTTCGGCAGTCTGCACTCAGAAGACTTGTGACCCATTTTGTCACAGTTGAAGCATCTTCTTTGAAATTTTGATTTCTTGGAAACTCCTCCTTTAGGGCCCATCTTTGACCCTTTGTTTTTAGGGTTCTTGTTCTTATGGCCATGTTCAACAACATTTGCTTTGGCCTCATGAGTTATTCCTCTCTTGTCAGATACTCTGTAATCTTCCTCAATTCTAAGCTTAAGAACCAAGTCTTCAATGCTCATTTCTTTTCGCTTATGCTTTAAATAATTCTAAAAATCTTTCCATCCAGGTGGTAGTTTTTCAATTATCGAGGCTACTTGGAATGTTTCACTTAAAACCATCCCCTCAGCATGAATTTCTGCTAGAATAATTTGCAATTCTTGTACTTGACTTAACACAGTTTTGGAATCAATCATCTTAAAATCTAGGAAACGGCCTACGACAAATTTCTTAGTACCGGCATCCTCAGTTTTATATTTTCGGTCTAAAGATTCCCAAGCCTTTTGCTGTTTTCATCCCGGCATACACACTGTACAAGGAATCACTCAGCCCATTTAGCACATAATTCATACATAGGAATTCAGAATGTTTCCAAGCATCGATTGCACTGATAACTTGGATATCAATCTCACCCTCCACGGGTTCAGGAGCATCTTCCTTAGAAACCTCGCAAGGTTCAATGTGGTCAAGTAGAAAAACATTTTCTGTTGCCACCGTTTAAAATTCTGTCCACTGAATTTTTCAGGTTTTTCTGCAGCAGGATTGACATGGCTCACATGTCCAACAGGTTGTCTAGCCACAGAGGCAGTGACACCTTGGCTAGCCACAGCGGCTGCCATATTAAGCCCAGAGGCTGAAGCAAGTTGGCCAGCCGAGGAGGCTGCCACTGCACTTTGGCCAGCCACGGGGGCTGCCACAATATTTTGGCCAGCCGAGGAGGCTGCCATATTCGGATCTACTGTGTTTGGACTGTTTTCCATATCCACATAGTCGAATTGTTTTAAGACTATTACAAATAATTTGTTTTGTTACTGTGTCCTTACAAAGGAATTTGAACAGCAGTAAATACAACACAGTTGTTACAATAATCAACAATACAGAAGTAATAATAAAATGACAGGACAACAGTAGACAGTGAACGGTAGCGAGAGAGATCAGGAACGAAGGCAGTGGAAAGAATTCCGAGGCTTGTTGATGGCGGCAACAATCTCCTTAAAACAAATTCGTCCCCTACCGAAATGGTGCAGTAGAACGCGAGACGTTTGTTTCCCAGGATGCAACGAAATAAGCGACAATGGGCACCACCAGAATCGGCTTCAAACGAACCAAGATGTATTCGAACTCTTTCAACAGAAAACAGCAAAGCAAATTTTTGTTTCTAGCTTCTCACTAATGAAAAACGAAAACAGTCAATTACTTAAAACAAAATAAACACACCAATTAAAACACATTAGTGGGAGACCTTTCATTTGAAGTAACCACTAAATTAATGATATAGTTAATTTGAGTGTTATGGAACTTCAAAAGGCTTGGAAAAATGAAGAGACTTGCAAAAATTGGCTGGGCCGAGCCCGCACAATTTGGTCCGGCATTCGTGTACGCAGGACACGCGGGTGCACACGAGCCAAGCTTGATTCGGATTTGATTTGCACCCCCCCCCCCCCCCGCGCACGTAGAGAGAGCCTCTATCCTTACAACTCTTACCCATCTACATATGAGCAATCATATATAAGCATAATATTCCCTCCATAGATTTCCATATGGGACAAGCTTACTTTCTTTATTTTCCAACACCAATGGGTGAACTTTGAGCAACAATTTCTCATTCACCCAAGCATCATTTTAAGCATATGAATATACCATTTCGAAGTACTCACGGAGGAGTATCCGAATCATTCAATAAGAACCACTAACACGAAGTGGATCATGCTTAAAATTGAGTCTCAAAATGCTTACTCATAAGCATTTTTCCAACATTGTAAAATTTATTTTGTGTGATTCACGCATATAACACATATGTTTAATTTACTGTGACCATTCATCTTCTATGCATGCGCTGCTCACTCAAGTCACGGATCATGTAACAGCCCATGAATATTCCATTTTGATCATATTCCATGCGCAAACTTGAATCAAAATAACATGAAATGTCGATGCCTCTGTGTTGTCATTATACGCATGAAACATGAAACACATATGAGTGTTTAGTTTGTGCATCAGAGAGCCCATTCACGCATATATGCTGTAGATAACAATTATTACAATTATTACACGGTAATTGGGAAATCTGAATATGACAAAATTACAATTATAATTATTATCCTCGGAGCAAACCCTAACGGCAGACCCTGAAAGCGGAGGCAGGGACTGATGAGCATAGGCAAAGGCAGATGGCAGAGGCTGAAGGCAGAGACTGACAGCAGAGGCTGAGGCTGAAAGCAGAAGCAGAAGATGAAGCTGAGGCAGAGGCTGAAGCTGAGGCAGAGGCTGTTGGCAGATGCTGAGGCAGAGGCTGTTGGCAGATGCTGATGCTGAGGCAGAGGCTGTTGGCAGAGGCTGTTGACAGATGCTGATGGCAGGCAGAGGCAGAAGATGAAGCTGAGGCTGAAGTTGAAGCTGAAGCTGAGGCAGAGGCTGTTGGCAGATGCTGATGCTGAGGCAGAGGCTGTTGGCAGATGCTGAACTTTCCCGAGGCTTGTTGTAAAACAACAATATCCTTAAAAAAATTCGTCCCATACCGTAGGTGCAGTAGAACGTGAGACGATTGTTTCCCAGGATACAACGGAAACGTACGAGAAAGGGCACCACCAGACTCGTATCCAACGAACCACAAAGTGTTTGAACTCTCCTTTTAACAAAACAAAGAAAATGATCTTTCGTGTGTGTGCTATGTCTTTCTCTATTTTCTATTTCCTATCTTGAAAACAAGAACTGATGTTGTTTATATAGGAAAAGAAAAACACATCTCAATTAATAGAAATTAACTTGCCAATTAAATTTCACAAATTTCTCTATAGCTTCGTCCTTGCTTTTCATTAAATACACATAGCAAAATCTTGTGCAATCATCAATAAAGGTAATAAAATATTTATTACCGCCTCTCGATTGTATTGAATTAAAATCACATACATCGGTATGAATTAGATCAAGTGGTTCAGAGTTTCTTTCAATACTATGAAAAGATGATCTTGTTAGTTTTGCCTCAACACAAGTATCACACTTATGTTTGTTATCGATTTTAAAATTGGGAATATGATTCATGTTAATTAACCTTCGCAATGAATTAAAATTAACATGTCATAATCTACTATGCCAAAGATTAGAATACTCAACAATATAAGCAGAAGAACTAGCTTTATTGATATTTTTGGGTTTAACAACCATTACATTGAGCTTAAAAAGCCCATCAGTTACATACCCTTTTCCCACATACATCCCATTTTTAGTCAAAACTACTTTATCAGACTCGAATACCATCTGAAATCCATGCTTGTTCAGAAGCGATCCAGACACAAGATTCTTCCGTATTTCAGGTACATACAGAACATTGTTCAGAGTCAACTCTTTCCCAGAGGTCATCTTCAGAATCACCTTTCCTTGACCTTCTATCTCAGATGTTGCTGAATTTCCCATGTATATCTTTTCCCCATTTTCAGCAGGCTCAAATGAAGAAAACATGCTCTTATCTGAGCATACATGTCGAGTGGCACCAATATCAATCCACCACTCTCTTGGGTTAGAACCCACCAGATTCACCTCAGAAACCACAGCAGAAAGGTTAATGTCTGAAACATCTTGAGTCATGTTTTCTAGCACATTAGCCTCTTGTTTCTTTTTCTTCTTCGGCAGTCTGCACTCAGAAGACTTGTGACCCATTTTGTCACAGTTGAAGCATTTTCCTTGAAATTTTGATTTCTTGGAAACTCCTCCTTTAGGGCCCATCTTTGACCCTTTGTTCTTGAGGTTCTTGTTCTTATGGCCATGTTCGACAACATTTTCTTTGGCCTCATGAGTCATTCCTCTCTTTTCAGAAACTCGGTTATCTTCCTCAATTCTTAGCTTAAGAACCAAGTCTTCAATGCTCATTTCTTTTCGCTTATGCTTTAAATAATTCTTGAAATCTTTCCAACCAGGTGGTAGTTTCTCAATTATCGAGGCTACTTGGAAGGTTTCACTTAAACTCATCCCCTCAGCATGAATTTCTGCTAGAATAATCTGCAGTTCTTGTACTTGGCTTATCACAGTTTTGGAATCAATCATTTTAAACTCTAGGAAACGGCCTACGAAAAATTTCTTAGTACTGGCATCCTCAGTTTTATATTTTCGATCTAAAGATTCCCAAAGCCCTTTAGCTGTTTTCATTCCAGCGTACACACTGTACAATGAATCACTTAGCCCATTCAGCACATAATTCCGACATAGGAATTCAGAATGTTTCCAAGCTTCAATGGCACTGATGACTTGGATATCAATCTCACCCTCTTGGGTACATGAGCATCTTCCTTTAGAAACCTCGCAAGGTTCAACGTGGTCAGGTAGAAGAACATTTTCTGTTGCCACCTTTTGAAATTCTGACCACTGAATTTTTCATGTTTTTTTCCGCAGCAGGATTGACATGGCTCACATGTCCAACAAGTTGTCTAGCCATTGAGGCAGAAACATCTTGGCCAGCCACAACAGCTGCCATATTAAGCCCAGAGGCTGATGCAAGTTGGCCAGCCGAAGGGGCTGCCACTGCACTTTGGTCAGCCACGGGGGCTGCCACAACATTCTGGCCAGCCGAAGAGGCTGCCATATTCGGATCTACTGTGTTTGGACTGATTTCCATATCCACAGAGTCTCGATTTTATTTTAAGACTGTAGATAACAATTATTACACGGTAATTGGGAAATCCGAATATGACAAAATTACAATTATAATTATTATCCTCGGAGCAGACCCTAACGGCAGACCCTGAAAGCGGAGGCAGGGACTGATGAGCAGAGGCAGAGGCAGATGGCAGAGGCTGAAGGCAGAGACTGACAGCAGAGGCTGAGGCTGAAAGCAGAGGCAGAAGATGAAGCTGAGGCAGAGGCTGAAGCTGAGGCAGAGGCTGTTGGCAGATGCTGATGTTGAGGCAGAGGTTGTTGGCAGATGCTGATGCTGAGGCAGAGGCTGTTGGCAGATGCTGAGTCAGGCAGAGGCTGTTGACAGATGCTGATGGCAGGCAGAGGCAGAAGATGAAGCTGAGGCTGAAGCTGAAGCTGAAGCTGAGGCAGAGGCTGTTGGCAGATGCTGATGCTGAGGCAGAGGCTGTTGGCAGATGCTGAACTTTCCCGAGGCTTGTTGTAAAACAACAATATCCTTAAAACAAATTCGTCCCCTACCGTAGGTGCAGTAGAACGTGAGACGATTGTTTCCCAGGATACAACGGAAACGTACGAGAAAGGGCACCACCAGACTCGTATCCAACGAACCACAAAGTGTTTGAACTCTCCTTTTAACAAAACAAAGAAAATGATCTTTCGTGTGTGTGCTATGTCTTTCTCTATTTTCTATTTCCTATCTTGAAAACAAGAACTGATGTTGTTTATATAGGAAAAGAAAAACACATCTCAATTAATAGAAATTAACTTGCCAATTAAATTTCATAATGGGAGATGTTACACATTGTTGTAACCACTAAGCTAATTAAATTAGCACTAATGGAAATTAAACTATATAACCACCAAGCTAATTAGATTAGCACTTATGGAGATTAAACTTTGTAACCACCAAGCTAATTAAATTAGTTGTTATGGAATTACAAAAGGCTTGAAAATTGTGAACTTTGAGCAACAATTCTCATTCACCAAAGCACCATTTTAAGCATATGAATATACCATTTCGAAGTACTCACGGAGGAGTATCCGAATCATTCAATAACAACCACTAACACGAAGTGGAACATGCTTAAAATTGAGCCTCAAAATGCTTATAAATAAGCATTTTTCCAACAATCCCCCACATGAATGAAATTGGCGAAAAACGTCGAATAAAATTATTTTTTATAAAACATTTTATTTTGACCTAGAAGTTCAACGGTTCAACACCTGCATAGGATAGGTAGGCCACAGCCTTTGAACCTTCCCTTGTGAAAATATATCTCATTACTGGCTGACAGTTGACGCGATGTCATTGAACTGTACTGCCGTTCATGTAATTGGAGAACATATATCACACAGATATTTTACCTACACATTTGAGTTCTCATTATTATGTTCATTTTGGCCATGAACATCTACCTGGTTCTGCAAGAGTTTCTAAAATTATGCCCCGTACAATTCCCTTTGAAGCGGCCCCACTTCTCTCTCACATAGGTGATTTCTTATTTAAGAGTATCTCGTAATACTCTGCTCGGATTCCCGACGCATAAGAATCATTAAAAGCTTTTGCTTAACCTCTATCCATACGAGCATCACTGTTTCATTTCATCATAGGAATGGACTAGAGGGTAACCCCCCACAGTGATCCAATTATGTCTTTTACGAGCAGGTTGTCCCATTGAACCTAGATCTTGGGATCTCCAGTCAACAAGGTTGGGTTTTCCTTCGTAATAAACATTTATCTAATGGGCTTCAGTCCCATTCCCCTCGATGATTTCACAACTAACTCTCTATTTAACCATTTGGTTAGCGGATCCGCAATGTTATCCTTTGACTTTACATAGTCAATCGAAATAACTCCAGTAGAGGTAATTGTCTAACGGTATTGTGTCTACGACGAATATGTCTAGACTTACCATTATACATATTGTTATGTGCCCTTCCAATTGCAGATTGACTATCGCAATGAATGCAAATTGATGGCACTGGCTTAGGCCAACTTGGAATATCCTCTAGAAAATTTCGAAGCCATTCTGCTTCTTCAGCACACTTGTCTAATGCAATGAATTCTGATTCCATTGTAGATCTGGCTATCACAGTCTGTTTGGAGGATTTCCATGATATAGCTGCACCTGCTAGTGTAAACACATAACCACTAGTAGACTTTGAGTCTTTCATGTCAGATATCCAATTAGCATCACTGTATCCTTCGACTACAGCTGGATATCTATGATAGTGCAACCCATAATTACGAGTAAAACGTAAGTACCTAAGTACTCTCACTATTGCTTTCCAGTGATCAACCCCTAGATTACTCGTATATCTGCTGAGCTTATTTACTGTACAGGCTATATCAGGCCTTGTACAACTCGATAGATACATCAAACTCCCGATCACTCTAGAGTATTCTACTTGAGATATACCATCTCCCTTATTCTTTGATAGGTGTAAACTCACATCTAAGGGAGTTCTAGCCACGGCTGAATCATCATTGTTGAATTTACCAAGAATTTTGTCCACATAGTGCGACTGATCAAGAATAAGTCCATCTGGACTTCTCGAGATCTTTATTCCCAGAATGACATCTGCAAGACCCATGTCTTTCATGTCAAACTTGGATTTCAGCATATTCTTGGTAGATTTCACCATTTTGACATTACTCCCGACAATCAGTATGTCATCAACGTAGAGACATAAAATGACATAGCCAACTTCTGTCTCTCTGACATAAATGCATTTATCACATTCATTGATTTTGAAACCATTTGCCAACATGGTGTCATCAAACTTTTTATGCCACTGTTTCGGGGCTTGTTTCAATCCATACAAGGATTTAACTAACTTATAGACTTTCTTTTCTTGTCCTGGAGCTATAAAACCTTCATGTTGTTCCATGTAGATTTCTTCATCTAAATCTCCATTTAGAAAGGCTGTTTTCACATCCATCTGATGTACCTCAAGATTGCGCAACGCTGCAATCGCTAGTATCATCCTTATGGAATTTATTCTCGTTACAAGAGAATAAGTATCAAAGTAATCAAGACCTTCACGTTGTCTATAACCTTTAATTACAAGTCTTGCTTTGTACTTGTCAATTGATCCATCTGCCTTTATTTTCCTTTTGAAAATCCACTTGGACCCTAAAGGTTTACATCCTGGAGGAAGATTCACTAACTCCCAGGTGTGATTTTGTAAGATGGATTCAATTTCACTATTGATGGCATCTTTCCACAAGGCACCATCAGCTGACCTTACAGCTTCGTTATAGCTTTGAGGATCATTCTCTAGCAAAAATGTCAGAAAATCTGGACCAAATGATTTTTCCGTTCTAGCTCTTTTGCTACGTCTTAGTTCAGGTTCAACAACTTGTTGATCCTCTGGAACATTAATTTGTTCTCGGTCCTGACTATCTTCAATGATAGTCTCATGTGCCCGTTTGTGCACATCTGAATTCGAATTAGTTTTACAAGGAAAACGTATTCGAAAAAGGATGCATTCCTCGATTCCATTATCGTATTCTTGTGAATATCTGGTACATTAGACTCATCCACAAGAAATCGATAAGCATTACTGTTATGAGCATATCCTATGAAAATGCAATCAACAGTTTTTGGTCCTATCTTCACCTTTTTAGGTGGAGGAATGACTACCTTGGCAAGACACCCCCACACTCGAAGGAATTTATAGGAAGGTACTCTTCTTTTCACATTTCATAAGGAGTTTTCCCTGCTTCTTTCCGTGGTACCTTATTTAAAAGGTAATTAGCTGATAAGACAGTTTCTCCCCACATAGTCTGAGGTAAGCCAGAGCTGATTAACATAGCGTTCATCATCTCTTTCAAGGTACGATTCTTACGTTCCGCAATCCCATTGGATTGAGGCGAATAAGGAGCTGTGGTTTGATGTATGATTCCATTTTGTTCACAAAGTGATTCAAAAGGGAAAACATACTCACCACCACGATCACTTCTTAACTCCTTAATTCTTTTATTTAGTTGGTTCTCAACTTCATTCTTATAGAGAACAAATTTCTCTATATATTCGTCCTTGCTTTTCATTAAATACACATAGCAAAATCTTGTGCAATCATCAATAAATGTAATAAAATATTTATTACCGCCTCTCGATTGTATTGAATTAAAATCACATACATCGGTATGAATTAGATCAAGTGGTTCAGAGTTTCTTCCAATACTATGAAAAGATGATCTTGTTAGTTTTGCCTCAACACAAGTATCACACTTATGTTTGTTATCGATTTTAAAATTGGGAATATGATTCATGTTAATTACCTTCGCAATGAATTAAAATTAACATGTCATAATCTACTATGCCAAAGATTAGAATACTCAACAATATAAGCAGAAGAACTAGCTTTATTGATATTTTTGGGTTTAACAACCATTACATTGAGCTTAAAAAACCCATCAGTTACATACCCTTTTTCCCACATACATCCCATTTTTAGTCAAAACTACTTTATCAGACTCGAACACCATCCGAATCCATGCTTGTTCAGAAGGGATCCAGACACACAGATTCTTCCGTATTTCAGGTACATACAGAACATTGTTCAGAGTCAACTCTTTCCCAGAGGTCATCTTCAGAATCACCTTTCCTTGACCTTCTATCTCATATGTTGCTGAATTTCCCATGTATATCTTTTCCCCATTTT